>BGNK01001701.1:0-13133 GCA_003297005.1 Symbiodinium sp. clade A Y106 | reverse complement strand
CCCCCCCACCCCATGCTGGAGTTTGAAAACTCGAAAACTCGCAGGTGAAGTTTGAGGCTTCATAAGATGTTCCTACATGACGAAAGTGCTGTAAATACCGAGTAAAACCGATGTGTCTTAGAAGAATATGTAAAAGAGGTAGTGGGTAGGGGGGTGGCTACTACTACTACTACTACTACTACTAGTACTACTACTACTACTCCTGCTCCTGCTCCTGTTACTACTACTACTACTACTACTACTACTACTACTAGTACTACTAGTACTACTAGTACTACTAGTACTACTAGTACTAGTACTAGTACTACTAGTACTACTACTACTACTAGTACTACTAGTACTACTAGTACTACTAGTACTACTAGTACTACTAGTACTACTAGTACTAGTACTAGTACTAGTACTAGTACTAGTACTAGTACTAGTACTACTACTACTACTACTACTACTAGTACTAGTACTACTACTACTACTACGATTATTGCTGGTAGTACTTTAACCCCAAACCCCAAACCCTTGGGCCCCAAAGCTGAAACCTAATACTGTTGGTGCTTCTAGTAGGAGAGATATGGAGGTTTCCGAAAATAGGGGACCCTAATATAGTACCCTAAATAGTAGGATCCTTATTATAAGGACCCCAAAATGAGGTACCCCTCATTTTCGGAAACTCCCATATGAGGTTTCGGGTCGACGAGCAGCGTTGTAGGTCACCTCGCTTGGCTGAAGAAGCAGCGCCTGCTCGCTCAGACACTGTTAGGGCTCACTCGGTTTAGGGTTTAGGGTTTAAGGCGTTTAGGGCAATTTAGGGACGCACCCCATGATCATAAACCGGATTGTTGCACGTTCTCTGCGTACTTTCGATTTACGGGTTCAGCTCGGGACTCTGTGCCCTGATCCCTTAACCCTCAAACATGCAAGAACCCCATAAAAACGCTCTAAGACCCCAAACCGACAAGAATCTTACAGAACCGCACAAGACCCTATCCAAATTCTGAGAAACTCAAACGAAAAGGCCTGTTGGATGACCCTGATGACCCCAAACCTTCGATGCAGATCCGGCTGCCTCCAGTTCGCCGAAGAGCTCAAAGACGGCCTCGAGAGGAAAACTCTGGGTGTAATGTAGCGGCCTTAATCATCTCAATGGGGTTTTGGGGGGTAGATTTCTGGATCTCAATTTACATGGCTGTAGAGGAATGATTTTGGCATTGGGGTTTATTATTGTACAAGTGTACGGGTGTAGTGCAATCATTAGTATATAAAGTTTTGGGGTAAAATATAATACCATTGTATAGGGACTAGTGACTAGAAGGGCAATCGATGGAATATTCCGACCTCTACATTAGTCCATGTGGGCTAAAGGATTGGTGGGGTTGCAGATTATATGTTTTTACAACGGCTGCCGTGACGTTTAATGGTTGCTTTTTGTGTGTTTTCTGGTTTGGGACCTAGGATTTTGGGTTTGGCTGTAGGCTTTGAGTTTAGGATTTTGTTTTTTGGGGTGCCAGGGTAGCTGAGGTGTGGTTGCAGAGAGTAAATTTTTGCGGTTTTTGTTAGGGCTGAGGATTTAATTTGCGTGGACCTAAATTTTAGGTGTTGCAAGCCTATGTGGCCAAAATGCGCAGGGTGTAAGTGTTGTAAGTTCATGTGCGGCTACGTGGTGAGCATAATCGGTCCATGTGCGGGTTTGGTTTTAGAAGTCGGGCTTAGCCATGAAAAGTTCTTCCGGGGTGTGAGGGTTTCGGAACTATGGACACACGTGGGGTTTAGGTATTCTCTGTTCAGGCGGGGTTTAGGTTTACGGTCAGCGCAGCACTTCCCTGCAACGCGCCCAAATGCTCTCCTGGTGATGTCTGGCACCGAAAGCCCGGACAGCAAATCTATATGGGTGGTTGTCAAAATTATGGTCCCTTTCTGGGTCCTTACTATAATACGGCGCCTAATATTTAGGGTACCCAAAAAGGGACCATAATTTTGACAACCACCCATATAGAGCCGACACTTCGAATAAACCCCTGAACCCTAAAGTCCCTTTTAAAGACACAGAGGGTCTCCTTAGCCCCTCTCAAACCTGAAGCAAGGATCCTGAACATTTCGCGAGGTCCATCGCCATTTAGGTTGAGGGCTTCCGGCCAAAAGATGTCAGGACTTCCACGTTCAAGCTTCAGGATCTTGTGCGTTTTGGTGGTTTAGTGGATTTAGGATTTAGGCTTTAGGCTCGTGTCTCCAAGTTGGGGGATTAGGTTTCGGGGTGTAGGGCTTGGGGCGTCTGGATCGACAGCTTCTTAGGATCTCCGAAGCCACGCTAACAGGCTAAGAACCCGTAAAGTCTTACAAAAACGACGCGCGAATCCTTAAACGACACCTCCCAGCGAGCTGACTTCCCAAGCGCGGCCGCCGTCCTGGGATCCCGAACTTAACTGCGACCACGACTCTCGGGTGTGCCTTGTCTGGGTCTTTCTCGTAACGAGTTTCCCTGTAGGCAGAACATGAATTTGTCAGTACTCGATGGCACAGTGCCATCACTGCCCAGGTTTCAGCAGCACCTCTTGATGTACCAGTCCTCCTTGAAATCGTGCCTGCGTTATCTCCTCCTGTCACGACCTACCCTCTTGACTGCACGTGGTTTTTGCGATTGCCACCTTGGGACGAAGAGCAAGGTTTGAATGATACTGCCCGGTGAATTCTGTCGAAAGACCGGCCGCAGCTCATCTTTCCCTTTTGAATTGTTTGTCTGCCGCAGACATTCGGCTACCATCGTGCAGAATCGTGCATTCCAGATTTGCCTGCAAGAAATTATGCCGGTAAGCTTCACAAACTGAAGTAAATTCAAACCGACTTTTATGCGACAAAGTTACGCCTGTCATTCAGCTGTCTCGGGAGGAAAGCTGGGGTTTGTTCTGCAGCGCCCCATAAACTCTTTTCTTGCAACCGACATAATCTATCAAAGACCCCTCTGCAGCTCTCTCAGCACACACTTGACCGATGGTTCTATGATCTCTTCCATCCACACTAGTGTTCAAAGCTTGGCTGGTAGGTCGCATGCGGTGGAAGACACATGCGCACACATACACATTTACTTTTCTCACTTGTTTAGCCTGACTCTGGGCTTTCGTGCATAGCAATGCCTAGCGTGCGATGTAAGGATTCCCTGTTCTGTGAAACCGCGTACTCGGGTGAGACGGAGTAGCTGGCGTTGGATTTGGGGTTTGGGGCCTACGTTGGTGGTACTGGAGTCCTAGCGGTAAGTCTAGTGCCGGTACGGGTGCTAGTGACAGGGGAGTTGGTGGTGACAAGGGCAATGATGGGTCGGCAGTAATAGCAGTAGTTATCGTCGTGATAGTAGTAGCAGTAGTGGCCGGAGGAGCAGCAACAGCAGCAGCAGGACCTGGCAGCAGCAGCAGCAGCAGTAGCAGCAGGTGTGGTAGTAGTAAAAGCAGCAGCAGGAGTGGTAGAACCAGGCTTTTCCGGCGGAGACGAAAAGGCTGAAATGCAAAACTCGAATCCCGCACAGCCCGAAACTTCTAGGCCCTGAGCCGCAAGCCCTAAACCCTGGACCCCAACCCCTGGAATCTAAAGCGCCACCGGAAGCTTGCGAAAACTGAGTGGCGTGTTGAAGGCGACCAGCCCAGGCTCATAAGAAGACGCCTTTCAGCCGAGGCCGACTTAAGGGTTGTTTCTTGTTTTTGCTTCTGATTCTCAGAGATCCGCACCATCCAAGCCAAGCAAACGCAGAACCGCTCTGGACCCTGAAGCCCTAAGTCCCTAAAACTCCTACAGCCATGTTTCTTGATGCTCTTGAACTTCTTCTAATGACTACTGTTCTTATTCTTGCACACAGTATTAGTCTTATTCTTCATAGCCCTCTTGTCATTATGTTAGTATCTCTTGCAGAAGAGTTCTCGCAAAAAAAAGGAAGAGCAGGGGCTGCTCCTGGCTCCGGCGCAGAAGTCCGAGGGCTGCCGGCCAACGCATGGCCAGTTCGTAGGCCTCTGGTTGTGGTTTAGGGTTTAGGGTTTTTTGTTTTTTTTTGAACTCCTTTTTACATCTGCCTGATCCTCCCAAGCGGACATAAGGCACGTATGCGCCAGGAGACCTGCTAACTTACGAGCAGGCAAAACGAACGAAGCCAACCCTCAGACTTGTAGAGTTTAGGGTTTAGGGTTTAGGGTTTAGGGTTTAGGGTTTAGGGTTTAGGGTAGGGTTCTTCGGGGGTTTTGGGCTTTGGGGTCCTTGTTGGGTTTGGGGTTTGCCTTGCTGCCTGCATAACTAGAACAGAGCTCTGGAGTCTACTGCAGTATAACTAAAAACAAGCACTATTGCTAAATCCGGGAACAGCAACAAAAAGCCTGGCACCCAACAATGACAGCAGGGGAAGATTTCCGGCACTAAGCGCCGAACCAGATCCATAAAAGCTGGAGCGCTTATGATCAAAAGCGGACATCCCAGGACGTGACATAAACCGAGGCGCTGGGCTTCGAACCTGTGGTCTCAACCAGCGCCCTCAAGCAACATAGTTTCACTCATGTCAGCCTGGACTTGCAAACCCAACGTCTTCCCTCACGAAGAGCCGAGCTGCATGGAGAACTGCACTGATGCTCACCACGTCGGGGGCCAATGCGGCATCTTGCCGGGAAAAGCAGGATCAAACGAAGAGTCCCAACCCCCCCCCCCCCCCCCCCCTCCTCCCCACAGAGTTGTGCGTCATGCGCAAGAACAGTCGATCATCAGAAAATCAGGCTCATACACAGACCAAGTCCACTCTCAGGCTCGCCCTCTCACCCTTCCTCACCATTCCGACACTAAATCTTCGGTTTTGCTATCACCCGAACTGCAGGACATCTCAGACACATGGGTGCGCATCTAGCTCAGGCTCCTCTCCAATATCACTCTTTTCAGCAACAACTACATTGATTTTACCCTTTTACCAGAATCAGATATTTTTAATTGATAATGACCTGCTGGTGATGATTTAAACATAAAAAACCACATTTACTATCATATCTAACATACTTGCAGGAGATATTCTCATTGACAACAAGTACTAGTATCAACTCATTCAAAAAATTTTTAACCCTGAATTACAAGTTGTATAAGTTAAGGTTAATTGTATCAAATGACCGAAACCCCGAGTACAAAAAAAGTCCCTCCAGTCCGAACTTATGAAATAAATCATCAAGCTCCAAACAAACTCCAAGCCGCAAAACCCAAGACGGTAAAGTCTGCAAGACTTTTGTAACTTTTATATGTACCACAAACACTAACATCTAAACCCTGTCCTCCACATGCCAAAACCGAAGCACTCAACCCGATGCCACTTCCACTGCAAGATTAGGCCTGCCATGGCAGGAAGTAGGGCCACAGCCACCTGTAACTGTGTTTTTGTTGTGAGGCTTTGGAGGCGTCTTTAAAGCGATTGACCCTCCGAAATGTAGGCTCTGGCAAGTTAGGCAGGATGTGTACAAAGTTGTAGTTGCGAAGAATCAAGCATTGAAAATTTTGCGGCGAGTGCAGACGCGGGTGCGGGCTGGCCGCCGGCAGTGCCCGCAGCGGCCTGATGTTCTTTGCCGGTGCGGGCCGGCCGTCGACTTGACGTGCCCAAATTTTTGGTTCTTTGCCGGTGCAGGCTGGCCGCCTGCAGCCTGATGTGCCCGAAGTGATTCTTTACCAGTTGGGGCTGGCCGCGTGATGGTGCCCAAAATGGTTTTTCGTCGCTGCAGGCTGGCCGCCCGCAGCGGCCTGATGTTCCCAACATGTTTTTGCGCAGGTGCGGGCTGGACACTCGCAAAAGCATGACGTGACCGGATCATGCGCAAAAGGTTCTTTGCCAGCTACGGCGAACAAGAAAGCAAGTTACCGTTTCCGGACATCCTAGTATGAGTAACACTTCCTTCGGGCTGAAAGGATCTCTGAGCACTCGGCCTCTCCAGAAACTTTGGCCTAAATACTTAGAAGGTGCGGAGGGCTTCTTAGATGATGCTTGCAAAGGAACTAGCAGAGTATCATGCTGCTGAAGATGCAGGTTCGTATGATAGAAATTTCGCATGGTACCCCAATTCCACTTGAAGAACCAGTTTGAACTTTTTGTTGTATGATGGTTCCCCGATGGCTCCCGAAGCAGAGGATTAACCCTGGACCCCAACCCTCACTGCCACCTTCCAGTGGGAGGCGCTTGCACATGCACTGGCCGCTGCATTGAAGGACTCCACCGTAGGCCTGAATCGGGCTCCAGGGTCGCAGGAAACCGAAACCCGTGGTACGAGTAGGCCGAAAGCTGAGAGAGCTTCGTAGATGGAGTTCAAGCAACAAAGTAACTTTAGCTATAAATACGAATACTCCCAGCCCTCAATCAAATACGTCAAGCCCTACTGAGAGCAGCCTTGGGAAATTCTTTGAGTTTTCCGGACTAGAGCTTGGCTTCTAGCGCCTGAAACTTTAGGGAATTGGGGTTTGCTAGTGCCTTCTAGGGGTTTCGGGTTGCTTGAGGATTCGCGGTTTCAGGTGTTTCTTTGTAGGGTTCAGGATTTAGGGACTTCGGGCAATGGGTTCCTTGGGCAGTTTAGAAACTTCGAAATCTGGGCTATGGGCTATAGTTGTATATAGTTTCTTGGGCTGCCTTGCTTTCCCAGAGGCCACTAGCACCGCTTGACTAACTAATTCTGCAAGGAAAGTACCCGAAACCTCAGCAAGAATCCCGTGCAATTTTAGGGCTGCGCATCCTGAATTTCGAACCCCAAAGCTCTCAAAACAAAAGGTTCAGAAGATGCAGGCCCATAATCTACAGACCGGGAACAATGTAGGATCGTAAATTAGGAAAACCCCAAGGATCCCTGCTTCAGCAAGCACCAGCAAAACCCCAACCCCTAAATGCTGGCGGCTCACTCAAGCCACAGGGACCATTACACAAACCAAACATTAGAGCCAGGGGTTGAGAGGCAGACAATGTGAGAAGCCCAGAACCCCAAACCCAAAAGCCTGAACACACAGCCTTTAGGGTTTAGGCTTTACCCGAAATCACGAACCTTACGCCCTAAGCCAGAAGCCACAGAGTCTAAACAAGAATGATGCTACCCACTCCAAGTAGTACAGCACTCGTTCTCTGCTCCAGCCTGGGTCCAGCACCAAGCATTCCCTGAGCTGGACAAGCGCTACAAATTGGGTTTTACAAGTGTTCATTTGGGGTTTTATGGGGTCTATTCAGGGATTTCATGCATTTGTCGTAGCTCCGTCAGTTTAGATTCAGGCCCCAACGTTTCAGGCTCAGCTGTGGTGAACTTGTAGGTTTTTATGCCCTGAACCCACAACCCAAGAACAGGAGCTCAAAAGGGTTCGAAGGCTCCACGGTGCGACCCTGTTTCTGCGAGCGAGGGAGGGAGGGAGGGAGAGAGGACCCCTGAATCCTAAACGCGGACCTCAACTCTGACCCTGAAACCGCAAAGACCTGCAAACCTTCAGGCTCTACAAAGCCGAAACGCTGATGAGGTCCCCCTTCAAACAAGGAAATGCACACATTAAAACCTTAAAGCCTTAATCTTTTCCGTCGTAAGCCCCCGAACCCCAAACAACCTTGAACCCTACCATACACCCTAAACAAGCCAATGAACACCCCAGATCCCCAAAAACAACCGAAACTTCACACCAAGTCCAAGAGGCATGAAGGAAGCCCAGAGCCGACTGCCAGGCCTTTGGAGGTGGACTGAGGGCTCCTTTAAAGGTTCCTTTCAAGTGTTGCTTAAAGGTTCATTTACAGTAAGCGCGCCTGTAAGCGATCTAGAAGGGCTCTAGAAGGTGAAAAGATCCAAGGACTGTGGGTATCTGGCTTGGGGTTTTGGGGCTTGGGTTCATTTTATCAGTCGGCTCTTTCTTGATCTCGTGTGTTCCTAGTGCTGTCACCCTTTGCTTTGACAAGCTGTACCTGATTTCTGGTACAACCAACATAACTATGATCAGTCCTAGTAAAACACTAAAACACGCATTCTTGCAATTCTTGCTATCGATTACTATGACTGTTCATACTGCTACGTACGACGACGACGATGACGACGACGACTCCTACTACTACTACCACCATATACAACTACTATTGCAACCATCGTCACTATAGTTGACGGCGTGCACGTTCGAACCTTGTAGCTGTCGTGTCCGATTGGGCAAACTTCCCCAAAATGAACTGAAATAGAATGGTGGCTTCATCGTAGAGCGTCGCGTTCTGAGGGCCCGTAATGTTCGGGGTCCCTGAGGCTCCATGGTAGGGTGCCTGTCGTCAGGGATCAACATATCTGTCAAGACACCTGGCCAGCAGCGCAGAGGCCGATCGCAGCGTTCATCAAGGGAGCATCGGGCCTGCTGCACTTGGAGGGTTTGGGCTTTCGGGCTCAGTAACTATAGTAACGACAGCATATGCACTGAAAGGCTTGGTTCAAGTACTTGCAAACGCGGCTCAGGGTAAGTACAGTTTTGTATTCAGCAGGCATGAGGAAATTCTGAGACCCCAAGCACTCAGAGGCCGTTCTATCCGGTTCTCGGCGTGTTCTCGCCGTTCGGAGAGATGACAGGTCTGTCAAGACATCCTGCAAACCGAACTTGAAACAGTCTTGCACACCCTAAAGCCTACTGCTTAAAGCCTGTCATAGAGATCCCATACTGGGCAAGCACCCTATCATTGAAAACCCCGAAGCCCGAACACCCCAAGTTGGAAGCTCATAATTAAAACGTAGAGCCAGCGGTTTGCCATTTAGGGCCTGAGTGTTCTGCTTGGTGGGACTTGTACTCACAGCCCTCAAAAACCTCCGAGGCACGAAACTAAGCAAAACATGCAGCAACCGCACTTACAACCGTACTTGCTGCTTGGCATGAACCTTTCAGTCTATCCTGAGTCCTCAACATGACCTGCAAGCCCAGATCCACGCCTGGGATTTCCCAGCCCGGCCAAGCTGACCAAATTCATATCTGCTATGATCTTCAAACTGATAAAGGATGCGACGGTGATGAGGATGATAATGACGGTGATGACGATGATGATGGTTTCCATGATATTGATGATGGAGGATGACGATGAGGATGAGGATGAGGATGAGGATGCGGATGAGGACGAGGATGAGGATGAGGACGGTGATGATGACGGTGAAGATGGTGAAGATGGTGACGATGGTGACGATGTTGACGATTTTGACGATTTTGACGATTTTGACGATGGTGATGGTGACGGTGACGATGAGGATAATGATGATGACGATGAAGAAGAAGAAGAATCTTGATCGTCGTCATCACCCAGTGTGAAGAACAAGACGGATATGTTGACCTACTGGCACTATTACTAGTTCCGGTTGTAGTAGCAGTAGTAACAGCAGTAGAAGTAGTAATCATAAAAATTGTAAAAGTGTTATTAAGTTATTATTATTATTAGTAGTAGTACTACTACTGCTGCTGCTACTGCTGCTACTGCTGCTAGTGCTGCTACTGCTACTACTACTACTACTACTACTACTACTACTACTACTACTACTACTACTACTAGAAGCACTAGTACTAGTACTAGTAGTAGTAGTAGTAGTAGGAGTATTGGCAGTAGTCGTGGTAGTAGTGGTAGTACTGGTAGTAGTGGTAGTGGCGGTAGTAGTGGTAGTAGTGGTAGCAATGGTAGTAGTGGTAGTAATGATAGTAGTGGTAGTAGTGGTAGTAATGGTAGTAGTGGTAGTAGTGGTAGTAGTGGTAGTAGTGGTAGTAGTGGTAGCATTGGTAGCATCTGTAGGTGTGGTAGCAGTGGTAGTAGTGGTCGTAGTTAGCAGTAGCAGTAGCAATAGCTGTAGCAGGTACAGCATGGGAGTGGAGAGGGAGTGGGAGTGGGAGAAGGTATGGAAGTGGGAGTGTGAGTGTGAGCATGAGTGCTCGCATCGTGCTAGTGTGGCGTTAGTGCTTGAGTGCTAGTGCTAGTTCTAGTGCTCGAGCCAGTGCGTGCTAGTGTCAGTGTCAGTGTCAGTGTCAGTATCAGTATCAGCGTCTCTGTCAGTGTCAGTGTCAGTGTCATGTGGCAGTAGTGGTTGTCGCCGTCGTAGTAGTAGCAGTAGTAGACCGGACATACGACGAGCCCTTGGTCAGATCTAGCAACGACGGAGAAATTGGCTTACATCTTCAAACCGTTTTATATACGACCAAAGACAAGGAGTTTAGATCCATGCCCAAATATACATAACAGTCACCGCAGTCGCCTTAGCGCCACCTCCTGCAGCTGCGAGAAAAGGCGAAGACCTGACAAGTCTTTTCCATGATTGGGATGAATACCATGAGGTACGTGATTGCAAATATTGCTACAGAGGCCGGCAACGACGGCGGAAAGACGAAGAGGAGGAGGAGGAGGAAGAGAATGAGAACGATGTGGACGACGAGAACGAGATCAAAATGCAAGGGCAAGCGACGGCAACCACCAACTTTTGCAACGATGCTGCTGACCATCATAACGATTCTCGCTCCCATGCCCACTGCGGCTACTGTGATGATAAATACCTATATGGCTTCTTTCACGGTCGCGGCTACAATGCTCCACATGACGCATGCTGAATTTCGTGATTCTGTCTTCATGAGACAACAATGACTGTGACGGCAAGGACCTAAGACCATCATACCCACTTCTGCACTGTGTTTGCTACGACGACCAAGAACAGTGCTGCTATTTCTGCCATTGCCACTACTACTACTACTATATTGCTGCTGCTGCTGTTGCTCCCACCACCACCACCACCACCACCACCACTACCGTGACCACCGCGACTGCCTCTTGTTACTAAACCTTGTTTCTGTTTTTCCCTTCCTTCTCTTCTTATGTCTTTCTTCACTCCTCTCTTACGGATGGTGAACCAGGAGAAACGACGGCTGTGAAGAGGGACTCACATGATCTTCAAGGCCAGGGCTTCGCGCCTTGGGGCTTAAGAGTGGGCCAAACAAGCCTTACAAAAACAAAACGCAACCCAATGACAACCAAACGAGACTCTCCTCCAAGCCATACACCAGACAAATACATTCGAAAACCCTATAAAAACAACTCCATTTCTGAACTAATTCAACATGAATTACTCCTCAACACCCAACTCTAGGGGCCTGAACATCAGTACTGGACATCCCCCAAAAACGCCCCTATACAACTACACTGCAATATACACAAACCCTCTTCTAGTTTCCAAGGCCACCATACTAAAACCCTGCAACACCCCTTCCAGTCAAACTCAGGCCAGGCCTCTCGGCCAGGCTGGGTGGAAGGAGGCCAGGACCGCGGTGACCAAAGGACTGAGGCTCGGCGGCTTAAGGTCTGGGGGAGGGTTAAACTACAGGGCTGGGAGTGTAGCTTGGAGGGGTTTAGAAGACGGCCCTGCAACTGTAATAAGGAGCCCTACGAGGAAGTACTCAGGGCCCGATGTGATGCACAACATTTCAAGGGGTATACTAAGGCGTTCGAAAGACTTCGATGAGGGCTTTTTAAGATTTCTAGAAAGCTGTTAAGTAATGCTTAGCTAGGGGTTTCGCGAGGATTGCAAGAGGGTTGTTTTGCAGGAGTGCTACAAGGGTTCTATAATGCTTTCTGTTCTTGAAATCAGGGCCTCTATGACGCCTATATGTTGCTTCAAAAGCTTTGGATTTGGGGTTTAGAGTTTAGGGAGTCTGCTCACCCCAAACGTTACACTCTCGAAAGAATATGGTGAATGGTCTTCAACCAGCCTTCAACAGGAATTCAACCGGTTTTGGAAGATTCCAGAGATGGAAAATAATTTCAGACAAGTTTCGAATCCGGAAAGAAACTTTAGAGAAATTTTTGAGGAAATTATGCCGGTTCCAAAAGGAGCTAGGCCGGAAGACGTAGAGCGAAGGTCTCAGCAGCTGCCCTGAAGCTTGGGGCTCTAGAGGGTAACAGAGGGGCCATTACTTATAAAGGCTGTGGTGGAATGTTCTAAGGTGTAGTACAGGAGCTTGAGTAGTTGGAATAAGGCTGCTGGGTTGCTTCATGGAACAAGTATGTAGGGACTCTCAGGTATACTATTACTCATCATTCAGGCCACCCTCATGAACGAAAGCCGAAGCTAGCTCCAAGACCATAAACTCCAAATGCCAAAACCCTACGAGCAAGATACTGTACCCCTCAAGCCCCGTTGACAAGAAACCCGTACATGAATCCTAGAACCCTAGAACACTAGACCCCAAAGCCCTGAAACCCTAAGCAAGGATACCCGGTCACCGAGTCGCGCCGTTGGTCTCAGCTGCGCTCTCTGCAGCTCTGATAGGAAGGCGCTGGCCCGGGCCCAGCCCCCGGTCAGCGCCAAGGAGGACATCCTCACAGCGGTGAGTTTAGGCTTTAGACCTTAGGGTATAGGGTATAGGGTTTAGGGTTACGGGATTTCATAGAGGCGCTTACCAGGATTGTACTGGGCTTTGTTTATGAGCGGCTTTCTTCGGGATCGATATGAGTCTATTTGGGTTTCGGGGCTTAGGAGCTTCAAGTTTGGGGTTTAGGTTGTTTTTGATGGGGGTAGGGTTTACTGTAGGGCTGAGGGCTTGGAAATTGAAGAACTGAATTGTAAGGGTTTCAGCAAAGAAGCGGTTTTTTCAGGTCTGCAGCTCCCGCGCAAGGCTCTGGGGCGTCGGGAAGGTGTCGAACGGGATTGTTTCACAATATGTTAAAGGATTGTATGAGGCTTCCATGGCAGCTTTAAGCTGTTTGAGAGTTCGTTCGGGCTTTAGAGGATCATCCTAATTTTCAACTAATACAGCAGCCACTACTACCAGTACCGAACCACTACCATTACCACCACCACTACAACTACCACGACACCCACCACCACAACCACTACTACTACTACCACGACCACGACCACTACCACTACCACGACCACCACCACCAACACTACCACGACCACCACCACCGCCACTACCACTACCACTACCACTCCCACTGCAACTGCTACTGCCTCTGCCACTGCCACTGCCACTGCCACTGCCCCTACCACTACCACTACCACTACCACGACGACTACGGCTACGACTACCACGATGACGACGACTGCTACTGCTACTGCTACTGCTACTGCTACTGCTACTGCTACTGCTACTGCTACTGCTACTGCTACTGCTACTGCTACTGCTACTGCTAC
>BGNK01001700.1:70622-133065 GCA_003297005.1 Symbiodinium sp. clade A Y106 | reverse complement strand
TTTATTTGTCTTTAATTTGTCTTTATTTGTCTTTATTTGTCAAAATTTGCCGATCCTGTCGAACAAGCCCTGTAGATCTAATCCCTGTTGTTCTGGTTCGGTGCAAACGGCCAATGACAGTAGTTGTAGTAGTATGGTGTAGTAGTATGTAGTCGTAGTACTACTACTATTATAGTAATAGAAGAATTACTACAAGTGGTACTAGTAGCAGTACTAGACAAAAGTATAGTATTACGAGAAAAGTAGTAGCAGAGGTACAAGTAGTAGTAGTATAGTAGTATAGTAGTATAGTAGTATAGTAGTATAGTAGTATAGTAGTATAGTAGTATAGTAGTATAGTAGTATAGTAGTATAGTAGTATAGTAGTACAGTAGTATAGTAGTATAGCAGTATAGCAGTATAGCAGTATAGCAGTATAGCAGTATAGCAGTATAGCAGTATAGCCAGTATAGTAGTATAGTAGTATAGCAGTATAGTAGTATAGTAGTATAGTAGTATAGTAGTATAGTAGTATAGTAGTATAGTAGTGTAGTAGTGTAGTAGTGTAGTAGTGTATTAGTGTAGTAGTGTAGTAGTGTCGTAGTGTCGTAGTGTCGTAGTGTAGTAGTGTAGTAGTGTAGTAGTGTAGTAGTGGTAGTAGTGGTAGTAGTAGTAGTAGAAGTAGAAGTAGAAGTAGTAGAAGTAGAAGTAGAAGTAGTAGAAGTAGAAGTAGAAGTAGAAGTAGAAGCAGAAGCAGAAGCAGAAGTAGAAGTAGAAGTAGAAGTAGAAGTAGTGTAGTAGTAGTAGTAGTAGTAGCAGCAATAGTAGTAGTTAGTAGTAGTAGTAGTAGTAGTAGTAGAAGTAGAAGTAGAAGTAGAAGTACTTGTAGTATAGTAGTAGTAGTAGTAGTCGTCGTAGTAGTAGTAGTAGTATAGTAGTAGTAGTAATAGTAGTAGTAGTAGTAGTACTGGTAGTAGTAGTAGTAGTAGTAGTAGTACTGGTAGTAGTAGTAGTAGTAGTAGTGGTAGTAGTACTATAGTAGTAGTAGTAGTAGTAGTCGTGGTAGTAGTATTAGTAGTAGCAGTAGTCGTAGTAGTATTATAGTAGCCATTTGCGCCGCTAGTATAGGTTTGCATTTTCGTTTGTGGCTTTTGCTGCGAGAGAGCAGTGCATGATTGAGCAAATGTGTCGGCACCCTGCAAACATTCAGCTGCAAATCCCACAGGGTCCACTGTAAATCCTGGCACCCACTGTTGGGGCTTAGTCTTGCCCGGCCTTGTTCCACCTGGGTCTCCTGGTGCGACCACATGGCTGACAGGTCTGATGACGACTCCAGCTCCACCTCTGCCTCCCACACCTCCAGGTACTCCACGGCGACGGCGGCGGAAATGGCTTACCCAGATGCCATTGTCACGCCTGCCGGAGCACCAGCAGGACCTCCGATTCCAGTACCGGTGAACGGGCCCATTGCCGTGCAGACGCAGACGGACTGGCCGCTGCGGGAGAACCGGAGGAGAACCAGAGCGGCCAGAGCGGCGGGCGGTCTGCCACCGGACGAGCGGGAAGTGTTTGTGGAAGGGTTTAGCACTGACAACTTATTGCAGTTGTTTGGAACCCAGAGGGCTGATGCATATGCCACTGCCAGGGCTGTCGCTTTGGCACACCACACGAAACCCCATTAGTTTACTTGGATTGGCTTGACCGTAGGACTGAGGCTGTAGCCGAGTGGCTTTGTAAAGCCACTCAGTTTCATTTGCAACAAGCAGCAGCTTGTGAGAAAACCCTGTGGGCCTGGGAAGGCTACTCGGGCCGAGTTGGTGAGGGATTCCCCGCTGCTCTCGGACTTGTCATGCTGATGGCAATGGCCAGTGTTTCCGATTGAGGCGGCTTAACTCCTGCACGGCTCTTCGGGCCAAGCTTGCTATACCTGCAGGTCAACCTGTGCTGATAAGCGTCGGAGTGCATCGCAGTCATTCGTTCCGGATTGGGGGTCAGCAGTTGTTTTGTGATCACGCCATAAACAGAGACCTGTTCATCGCTCGGGTGTTCTGCGAAGAGGATGCCCTAAAGAGGGCAGGCCCCGGTAGTGCTAGTGTTCAGTCCCAGTTCTCATTAGAAAAAGGTTTCTGCATGTTTTTGCCTGAACGAAGAGGAGTGCAAGGTGCCTTCGCTTAAAACCAACTGGCCAGCGTCAACCCTGCTGAAGTGGGGTTGGCCAGCGTTAAATCGGTGTTAACGTTTGAACTGCATGCCGCCGCAGACAAGTGTTGCTGCTTGCCAAAAGGGGCCAATGTTTGGAACACTTCTGTTTTTTTGCCAGGTAGCAACACCCAGAGCGAGACTGCAACAGCGAACAAACGACAACTGCCAGGTGATCGACTGGCAACCATAAACCCAAAGCCATTCACCTCAGGCTTTGATCCCAAGCAAATTCTTTAACCCAAACCCCAACGCCCCTACGCCTCGAGCAAACTCGATGGCTGACGCTCTTGCTGATGGCTCTACACTCTACACCTCCCCTCGTCCTCATCCTCTGTCCTCGTCCTCCCAGTTGCCGTCCCCGTCCCAGCCTGCCTCCACGTCCTGGTCCGCGTCCTCGTCGTTTTTCTGCTACAACAGCTCCTACTACTGCTGCTGCTACTGCTGCTGCTTCTGCTGCTACTACTACTACGACGATGACTGCTACTGCTGACTATCACTACTACTAGTACTACTACAACAACAACTACTACTACCACTACCACTACCACTACCACTACCACTACTACTACTACTACTACTACTACTAGAACTACTACTACAACAACTACAATTACAACAACAACAACTACTACTACTACTCCTAGTACTCCTACTTCTCCTACCACTCCTACTTCTCCTACTCCGACTCCTACTGCTACTGCTACTGCCACCGCTACTGCGACTGCTACAGCCACTGCCACAGCCACTGCCATTGCCACTGCCACTGCCACGGCTACTGCTACTGTTACTACGACGACGACTACTAGTACTAGTACGAGTACTATTACTAGTACTAGTACTGATAGTAGTACTAGTACTAGTAGTAGTCGTAGTAGTAGTCGTACTACTACTACTACTACTACTACTACTACTACTGCTACAACTACAACGATAACAACAACAACAACAACAACTACCACTACTAGTTGTACGACTGGTTGTATTAAACTACTAGTTGTACTACTAGTTGAGCTACTAGTTGTACTTCTAGTTGTACTTCTAGTTGTATTACTAGTTGTACTACTGTTGCTACCACTAATTATTTCTAGTTACACAACCAACACCACCAGTACTACTGCTGCACAGCTACAGCACCGTCATTTCGAGTGTTAGTGCACAGGATGAGATTAGCGCGTTCTGTCGGTTTAGCGAAGAGATCTGGACCCCTTTTTCTTCCAGGGCTGATGCGGCTGACCGCCCCAGCCGCAACTGGGCCTGCACACTAAAGAATTGAAGTCCTCGATTTTGCAAGCTACTTGCTGCTTGATATTGTGATTGGTCCTCACATGTGCTTTGGCAAAACGCTAGGTAATGAAGACGAGTTCGACGTTGAGGATCCGCCAGCCTGTCGCCCTGCTTCTGCAGCTCAAAAGTCAGACCCCTGATATGGCTGGAGGAGCTCCGCCAACTGAACAACGACTTCCAGAAGCAGAAGAAGGCAAGTTGACAGCTTACTTGCATGCCCAACACGCCAAAATCTGCTGACTGCAGGATCTAGAGAACCAAATGGAAGATCTCCAAAAGCAGCTGATGGCTTACTCCAGCTCAATCAGTCGTGGATGTTGAGTTGAGCGGAGAACAGCACGGCTAAGGCTCAGCACCTACAGGCTGGAGCTCGCGCGCATGAAAAGAGAGCTGGGGCCCAGAAAGAGTTGGTCGATTTTGGTCCGTTAGAACCTTGCCGATATTGTGTGGGGCGGACCGTAGTTGGTCGGGCTTTTTGGTCTTAATTCTTGTGCTCGGCCAAAACTGTGAAGCATCTTAAGCGTGCAAAGATTTACATTTTGGAATCTCAAGACCTGAGGTTGACAGTTTGTGATCAACAAGACGCGGCCTTGACCGAGACCGCCAGAAATTTGGAGGCGTGGAGACAGTCAGTCATGTTACGTGTTCAGAGTTTTAGGGACTTGCAGCTGTCAGGCTCGGAAAGATCAAGAGGGAGACACTGCCGCGTCCAGCTCTAAGACTGGCAGCAGAGGGATCCTTTGTTTGGCAATGATAGTGCACGGCATCCATCAAAGGACCAGACGAACTCTCGAAACGAAGCTGCACGATATCAGCCATTTCAAGTCTTCCAATCAGCGGAAGCGATTGCAGGCACTTCCCATGAGTCTGCCGGTTCGTATTCTACTATTCAGTCTCTGCCGACGAATGCAGCAAAACAGCATATCCCTCAAGCCAATGCAACGATGTCAATTCTCAAAATGTCAGGAGGGAGACAGACAGAGAGAGTGGGCTGAGGCACTTGAGCGAGAAGCACCTCACCAAGAAGGCCAACAATTTATTTTGCAAGACAACAAAAGACTGAAACAGATTGTGTAAGAACAGCATAAGAGAAGAAGCACGAGGAAAGGCGGAGTGCCCCCGCAGACGCGGATGAAGGTGGCACACGAACCCACCTTCGATGTAGAAGGAACCAGTGGGTGGTTTGGCAAGCCATTGAACCTATATAACGCTGACCTAAGTCAAGACCTGTTTTGTTTGATGCAGTCGCCTTCATGAAACGAGACTCGAATATCCACTGCAGCATTACGTCTGCAAACTTCCGTGATATGCAGCGGAAATTCGTTCTGTATTGCGACATGCTCTTTTGATTATGTTCCGTAAACTCATGTTTCTGTTAATGAGTGTCTGTTTAGTATGCCGTGTGCTGCTGTAAGAGGATATTATGGAATGCAGCCGACTAACCAACCTGGTACTAATTGTAAATAATTTCAATCACAAAGGCTTTGCAACAGTTAAGCTTAACTTAATGAGAAGCACCGGCAAGAAACATGTCCGCAAGGTGAATCAAGCAGGTGCAGCAAATGCAAGCTTAAGTTCGCTGTTCTTTTGTGGGTGGACATCGCACGTGTGCTGCAGCTTGAAATTGCCTTTCTCCTGGGCATGAGCTCTCGAATGGCCAGCCAACAGAAGCCCCTGAAGGGAGGGCCAGGGATCTCTGGCCGTTCAAGGCAACGACGATACCTTTCAGCACTCAAAAGCAGACCCGACCCCTACCCACGTAAGGTTTTGGATGTTGACCGGTCAAAAGCTCTATCAGATGGGCAAATTGCCTGTTCATACCCTCCAAGCAAAGAGAACCGTGGTCTGATGGGCCTCATGGATCAAGCTTCACCCTCACCCTTTCTCTTTCTGGCAATGTGCTTTCCCGTATCAAAACATTACAGATGTTCGGTGAAAGTTTTTGTCATGTGTCTGTGGCTCGTCTTTGAGTGTTTCAGAACAGAGGACGGTCTTATGCTTATGAACGAGCGAGAGATCGAACTGTTGGTCAAACTGTCTGAGATATCAGCTACGAGTAACAACGTTACGCCACAACAGTAACGCGAGAGAGTTTAGCCGGCAGACGAACCGACGATCCTAGTGGCGGTCTCGTCTGTGCTGACACTCCAACCAGATTCTTGGCAGAGCTCAGTTGACTTAAATCTGGTCACTGAGATGTCACGCATGTGACATGAGCTGCTTGTGTTTCCAAGTTTATCTTGCCACACTGCCAGTTACTCAATTCACGAGACGAAACCGAGCGCAAGCTGGTCAACCTCACCCAGGCTTCATTAGCATTGCGTCGATGTGTAGTCTTCGCGCTGCTTCTTTCCCGTGCAGGACTTGACCCTCGCATTAAACAGGCAGCAGCAGGCCGAAGCTACAAAGCTGCGCTGGAATTCATGGCAGTATCTGATGTTACCTGATTTGACCTGAGTACAGAGCTGTGCAGCTGCATCTCTTTACGGCCCTGGCAGTCCGACAGCCGTGCCAGAATGATCAGATCGCTCCACGGAGATGCAGGTGTCGTCCGGCATGTTCCCGGTGCGCTGATGACCCGCACTCCAAGCGGTTGCAGGTGTAAGGACCTATTGTACTTGTAGCTGTTTTTCAGAGCCTGAGAAGCTAAGGACTTGCACGGCTTGTCAACTTCTGGGGATGATGAAGCACAATTTAGGGTATGTCGGAGGGGGGGTGACTGAACGGAGCATCGGCCTAAACCCGTACAAGTTGTCCGATCTATTCCAGTGGAATCCAGGCAGCAAGCCGGGTGGTGTAGCCCGGGGCCTGGTATTCAGAGCCTTCTGCCGTCGGTTGCATGTAGAATAATGCTTGCCTGGAAATTGAAAGAAGTGCCAGATTGCCTTGCGTTTTTGTTTGTGCATTGTAGTGAAGTGATCCTGAGCAGGATGAAGCCGGGCTTAAGATTGCGGACATGAAGCGCCAGGAGCTTCGGCAGCTTCCTTCGGGTTTCGCCGCTTTGCCTGGCTTTGGCTTTGTGGCGCCAGGAGCTGGCCGCAACGGAGCCGGTTCGACTTTCAGGATCTGGGCCATTCCCTCAGTGTCACCAGCGTTTGTGCCTGGATTTTTTTCAAGACGCTGTTTCAGGCGGTTCCACGGACTGCATGAGATCTTCGAGGTGTCGGAGCGAGCACTTCAAGTCAGGATCCTACGATGGACTGTGGGCAGGAAAAACGACTCCCGGACATCGAACACGCTTCACGGCATCGTCTGACATCGAAAAGCCATCCCGTCCCTTCCCCGTCCCTTCCCTGCATCCCGTCGTATCCCAACACTGAAAAAGCTCGGCCGGACATCGGAAGACCGAAATCTATCTCTTTAGTGAGTTTAGTCGTCAAGAGATGCTTTTCGATGCCGGGGGTAATGGAGGCATACTCTTTTTGTTGGTTTTATTTTGGCAGTTGTTTCTTGTTTTTGTGGTTTTCTATGCTTTGCTACTGTTTTCCCATTCTACCTGTTGCTTTTGCTTGTAGTGTTCTGCTTGTTTGTGCTTTTGCCTTTCGGCTTCTCTGCTTTTCCGCTTCTCTGGTTGTCTGCTTCGCTTTTCTGTTCCTCCGCTTGTCTGCTTTTCTGGTGTTCTTTCTGCCTTCTGCGTGCGTTTAGTTCTCGTTTTCTGCTTGTTCTTGCGTCTGAGTCTGCTTTTCTGCTTTTCCGCATCTCTCCTTTTCGGCTTTTCAGTTTTTTGCCTCTCTTCTTTTTTGCTTCGCTCTTATGCTCCTCCGCTTTTCTGCTTGACGGCTTCACTTTTCTTTGTCCGCCCTCATCCTTCAGGTCTCGTCCTGCTCCGCTTTTCTCCTGTCTGCCCTTCTGGTTTTATTCTGCTTCGAAACACTAAATGAGTTCTGAGGCCCACGATAACTACGACTTACTACTACCACAATTTTTTTTTCGTGGTAGTAGTAGTAGTAGTACTACTACTACTACCACCACAAGAACACAGAACCCGTCGCCAAATGAGGCGGCGTGTTTAAGGTATATGATGAATCGGAATCGCCAAATGAGGGGGGCGTGATTAAGATATAAGATGAATCGCCAAAAGAGGCGGCGTGTTTAAGATATATGATGAGCCGGAACTGCCAAACGAGGGGGCGTGTTTAAGATAGATGGTGAACCGGAATCGCCAAACGATTCTCCAAAATAGAACTTACGTCGCCCCCCTTAACATTCTAGATCAAATTCTCCCACCCCAAACGCGCCTCTTCCCAATAGTTGTTATAGAAAACAAACGTGCCATAATGTTTTCTTAAGGCTTGCACATCTAGCATGGTCGAGAATTGAAGATATTAAAATAGGAGGAGAATATTCCCTTTCTTAATACATTTCTATATATGATGAACCGGAATCGCCAAATGAGGGAGCGTGTCTAAGATTTATGAAGACTCGGAATCGCAAAATGAGGTGGCGCAAATAAGATATATGATGAACTGGAATCGCCAAATGGGGGGACGTGTTTAAGATATATGGTGAGCCAGAATCGAAGGAGGGAAAGTGTGCAGGAAAGTGCGAATAACGTGAATTAAAGGAGAATGTCCACCTGGCCATAGCTGCAGCTGCTGTGGAACAGGAAAAATCCCAAACAAACAAAAACAATGCTAAGCAAATTCTCGATCCGGTAATTATCGCACTGTGGACCAGTTCCGAGTCCGGTAACGGAAGACGAGTGCATGCGCCCAGTCACGGACATGCCTATACTGCTGTTGCACTGCCAGGTGCTTCAAAGTACGTTTGCCAAGGGTGTGCGATGCAATGCGAAGATGGAAGGGTGTCCTGATTGCCAGGGCTGCAACAACAGCTACGAAGATCATTCATCACCCTACAATGTCGAGAAGGGCAAACTCGTGCAGTTTCTCTTCGAGGCAATCTCTACAAAACTGCCACCGGCCCCACTCGCACCTGGCCATGCCTGTCTGACACGATGACAATAACTCTGCCCCCAGAAGCGCATGAAAGAAGCCGAGTGCTAAGCCCAATCGCCTGAAACCGGCTGCACAACAAGCAGGGGTCCCGCCCGCGAAGTCTGATATCCGGACAGCTATGACATTCACGTCGAACCTCTGAGGGGGACGATCTTTCGTGTGAACCTTTGTGATGTATGTGATTGCAATTCATCTTGTCGAGCCCTTCCTGTAGTCTGGTGTGCGTCGAAGGTTGGGGGTGGTACCATGGAAAAGCCAACCGCGCTGTATGTGATGCGATTTTCGAACGAGCAGCACGGGTCCTGTGCCTTGCGGTTGGAGTGCCCCTGCGAGACTCTGTTGTAGTTGTCCTCCGCCAACTAAACAATCCCGTGTGGACGATGACGCAAAATAAATGTTCATGGTCTTGCCCAGTCTGACCTTCCTTTGTCGACTGATCGAGACCTGGTCCACCTCCGCCTCTGTCTCCTCGTCCCATGTTTGCGCTTGGTGTTCTTCGGGTTTCAGATGTGCCGGATGGGGTTCGATTGAGTACTCCGGTGAGGTCCATGATTCGATGATTCCATGATCCCTTGCTACCCAGGCGCCCTTCACTGAAAGGGTTGACGAGAAGAAGTGTAAGCACTGCTCACCGGCAGCTGCTTGTCGTGCTTCTTCTTGCACTCCTGAGTAGCGCTTGCCCGAAGGCGTCAGGAGCGTGAAGGCCGGTGAGGTGATATGAGGTGGTCTCCTCCGGGTCGTGTTCCCGCCAGAAGCATCCGCAGCGTCCTTCGCGTTCCCAGCGATGTCAGTCTGCGGTGCCTCCAATGTCAGAGAGACTCAAACAGGCGAGGGAAGGACAAGGAGGACACGCATGGACACTCAGTATTAAAGTTGTGCTACCGCGAAGGAACATCCAGCCCGGATCTCGCAGAATGGATTTGTAGCTGATGTTCCCGACTGTTGTGCAGCCATGAATTTGTAAGAAGTATTTCCAGCATCTGCTGTGCTGAAGCTGTACAGCCACAAAGAAAACTCCAGCCAAGACAACGGGGATATGACCAGGCAACGATGACCTAGCGGACACGGCAAACATGAAAGACTGGTCGAAGTCACCATCGATGAATCTGAGGTCAGGTCCAGGCAAGAAGAAACTGACGCGAGAGTTTGTAGCTGTCGTTCCAGGATGACTCGTCACTTCGGCAGGATGCGAGATGTCTAACGGAATTGCTTGAAATGGTCCAAGGACGTGTCCAGCTCTCTGAAGGAGGCCGGGGGGAGCTTCGCGAGCTGTTAGCTGTTGAGTCCCTTTTTCACGACGCCTTGCCGGCGCTGGCAGGTTCGTGGCGGCCTCGGCTCCGGGTTGCACCGTACGCCGTCAAAAGCAGCAATAGAGCAATTGTCTATGCCTGTGAAGTACTGTGCTTCAGTTCTCGGACTGTAGTAGCACAGGGACGTGCTGACGTTGTGTCTGTGTTCGAATCGGGTCTGCTTCCCGACAGGATCGGAGCAGAAAGAAAGGAGTATAGGACGGAACGAGGGGCCTGGAAGGAGCAGAGGAGCAGGCGGGAGGAACTGGAAAGCCATGCAGCGGCAACCAGACAGGCAGGCGGAAGCAAGCCTCGCTGCTGCATGCAAAAAATGTCAAAGTTTCAATGCAGTTGTCTCACCTGCTGCCATTGCTGCTTGCTTATCTATTTCCAGTTCCTCGTCGGCATTTTTACCGTGTCTGCTCAACGTCGTTCAACAACAAAGACAAGCGTGAAAGCATAAGCCTACAGTGAGTCCATCTTAAGGGATGCTCGTAGCTGGACGGGCTTCGCAAACGAACCCACGCATGATACCGTCGGTGTTGTCACTGGAGTTGGCAGTTGTCGAGCCCTCTCCGGCGTACTGCAGCATGCTCTACTCTAGACTCCCGTGCTAGACCCTGCGCATCCTTCTTGTTGACAGCAGGCTTTGACTGGCCATCCTTCCGTCTGCCTTCGTCACGGTTGCCGAGCTGAGGTGCCGCTGCCAGCTCGGGTGACGGGATTGTCTTGGAGCAGGCGCTGGAGGAGCGGCTTATAAGCGCAGACCGCCTAAGGGCTGCTGATTAATTTGGATGGCAACGCTCTTTATCCGCTCGCCTGAGGACAACTTGCAGCTACGCAAGGAGCTCAATGCTTTGATTCAGGCCAGCGCCATGCTGCATGAAAGCTGTATATAGTTTTTGGCATGAGGTCAGGCTACACACTGCAGACTAAACGTACCCGTGTTACCTCATATTCTGGAAGAAGCTTCGGAGGAAAAGCGGGAAAGAGCCGAGAGTGGAGCATTCAGTGCTGAAGGACTAGTGGCTAGCGATGTGGCGATACGAGCTTGTTTAGTTCTCAGTCACGTTACTCGAGGAACTGAAGTAGCCGAAGAAGGCCGGGACCTCGCAGATGGCAGGTGAATCCAGAAATTCTTCCCTGTCGCGGCTGTCGCGTCGCGAGGCCTTCTGCAGTTCTTCCAGGAAGCGGCGCTCCTCCTGCCGGGGTCCGCCCCTCGGAGAGCCCGAGGCCGCCAAAGGCCCGAGGAGGGAAAGGCAGTTCGCAGTCCGGGACACGACGTGACTCATGACTGCTGATGGCTTGATCGAAATACGAATCGATGGGCATCCTCGGTCGGGAACCGCGCTTCAAACAGTCACTTCCATTTGTGAGCGATTCGATTTTTCCATGTGGCAGGCTGCTTTTGGTGTGTTGTAATGCCACATTTGTGTCTCGAGTGGTTGCCTGTAGAATCGAGTGTCTACATAGGAAATGGCTGGTTTTGAAAATTTTGATGTGCTGTGATGTTACGGATGATCACGAAAGACATCACTGATGTGACCGACTTGTGTTTCGCGGGCATGCTGTGAGATCGAGCGTCTACATTGGGAATGGCCGGGAGAACATTTGTGTGTGGGGCAGTTTTGCTTTTATGATGTTGCCATGTCAAATCGTGGTGGTATGCGGTTTCCGGGATGTGAATCTCGGGTGCATTTTCCACATATTCACAGGGCTGTCACAGCAATTCGCATCATTTCCATCGAATCGCGCAGCGGTGCCATGTCATATCGTGTGTCACACTGGTGATTTACGACTTGTGGTGTGATTTTTTGGTGAATGATGTGACTTTCGCCGGCTCCTGTGTCATGTGCGTCACAATGGGGAGAAGGAGAAGAAGCATTGCAGCGACTTTCGACTGCCTGCAGCGGCTTAGGGCCACCACCAATTACTTGTAAAGCGCTCTTTCCGCAGGCCCAGGCCCAGTCTTCTCGCTGCTTCGTCTTGCGATTCTCCTGTCAGCCTTTCAGGTCTGAAAAGAGGAGCCAGAAGCCAAAGAGGTCCCTTCTGGGCTGGTGAGGAAACGCCTCCAAAGTGAGGTGTTTTTGAGAAAGCGTTTCACTCCCGATCCCAATTTCCCCATCTTCGAAACAGCCTAAAACGAGTTTGCACTGCTCCGCTGCTCAGTGTGCTGCAAATGGCAAGAACAATGACCTGAGAAGTCGTGATGGCTCAAGTTGCAAGAGACTGCCAGATCCTGTCTGTGTCGTGGCCTGAGGGCAGCGACACAAACACAACTCTAAGCCTGTCGGAAAGTCTGGCACGTTGAATGTTTTTTGCTGTGCCAGATCAGCTGCTTTGGAGCAGCCTTCAGATTGTCCGAAGCAGCGGTAGATGCAGAATAGCGTTGTCGAACCCATGAAAACGCATGGCAGCGTGTGCATGAACGACAGCGCTGTTGGATTGTCGAGTCTGAATTTAGTTGACAGCATCACTCAGGCCTGAACATGGGTGTGGTGGCAAGGCTCTGGGGCGCCTTCTCCTGCTCACGGCGCAGATTTGAACTCAGCCTGGCCACGGGGTTCAGACACGACAGTTGTTTTTGGAGACGGCACGGGTGAGATGAGGAACAGACAACGGCCAAAGTGTCCGAAGCCCTGAGCCTGGCAGTGGAACTGACTTGCCGTGAGAACTTCCCAAGGCTCCTTTGACATCGGTTCCGGCTCCGGCCACAGAAGACCAGCCTTCAGAAGGCAGAGCCGATAGGGAGAGATGAGGATAGGCGTTTGCAGCTGATCAATCTCGCGACTGTTCTGAAGGTGGAGAGCCGGACGTGCAAGCTGCGGCGACAGAGCTTAAGGTAAAGGGCAACGAACATTTTAAGAAGTCGGCATCTGAGAAAAAGGATTGAGAAAGGCTCATGACACGCATGTCATGGTACCGATTTCCCATTATCTGAGGAGCGAGTACACTGAAGCACTGGATGTGTACACGCGAGCAGCAGTGCCCTGTCGGAGAGTAGTTTACCTATATGCTGCGCGTCTATGTCATCATGAGCGCGGGTGGCGCAGGAAACCTACATGTACGATGCCAGCATTTGGCTGAACCGGTCAATTTGCAACAGGCCTCGCCTCTCTCTCGCTCTCACACATGTTCTAGGGAATCTCAGATATGTCATGCACACCGTTGGCCCCAATGTGACCATGTGTGGGTGCCAATCTTTGCCGTCATGTCGACCGTCTGAGATGCCCGGAAGTCCGGAAGTCTTTCGGATCCGCGGAATCTGAAATGTCTTCAGCCGTGATACTCCTCCGACCTGAATGAGGTCCCTCCTCGTGTTCGCCGGCCACGAAACATCATGTCAAGGTCCACCTAATTGTCCATGCCATGACCACATAACTCGAAGAAGGTTGAATCTTGCCCTCGCAGCTTGCTGTTTTCCTGCGGCAGACATGTAAGCGATAAATCCTGCTGATGCCTTAGACGGCTGCTGTAGCACGCTTTCCGAATACCTCTCGGAGTCGTCCATCCGTGTAGTTTACGGCAGGAGCCATGATCTGCAAGTTGCAATTGATGCTGAAGATCAGTGGCTGTTTGACCTTTCAGTATCTTTCGGTCTCCCGCCTCGACCGTCTCGGCTTCCCGCTTTGCCCGTCTGCAGGAAACTGAACAACCTGGAGGATGCGGCGACAGATGCGGAGATTGCTCAGGAGATTGACCCGAGCAACGTCAAGGCGCACGACGGTTGCGTCTGGGTCCGCATTGTGACGAACGCAGTGAAGGCATACTACAACAGAGCATTGGCTCTGCAACTCCTGGATAAGCACGACGAGGACATCCTGCGAGTCTAAGTGCAGTGCTTCGCTTGTCAATATGGCCCAGACCCGTGCTGGATAGGCCCTGAGTATTTGCAAGAAGGGCCTGAACACACAATCAGACAACAAGGTGGGGTCGTCAATGCAGCACGGTGTCAGTGCAAAGGCAATATCGCAGTGCTTTCCAGGCTCTCCAGCAGCTCAAGATCGATTTGCAGAAGAGCATTGCAGAGGCTCCACTTGGTTTGCATGCAACCCCGTGCTTGACGTGTAGAGCAGTTCTGTTCGATGTCACAATTCTTCTTGTCGACGAGTAGGATTTGATCAGGTCAATTGCTTTGCTTCTTTGAGCATTGCATAGATCCGTGGCCATTTGGGCGAAAGCTTCGATTTCTTCTTTTCCTTATTCTCTCCTTCTTTCGCTTGACCCTGATTTGCATCGACATGGCAACTCTTCTCGAAGACTCCTGGTTCGCCTTTTATGCCAGTGCTCCGTGGAGGTCTTCTATGTGGCCTTCCCAGCTACAAACAATTTGCCCGTCTTATCGACTCCATCACCACAGTGAGAGCCACGTTTATGGTTCACTTATCTCCCATTGTTCATCTTTCGGCCTTCGACGCTTGACGCTCGCCATGGTGCTGCTAACCCACCTGCTGCGGTGCCAAGGTGAGTCCGATGCTTCTGCGTTTGCACAACTTGCGACTGTGCCGCCCAGTCCCGCTTCCTTGTCGCACACGGGCGACTCAGACAACACCGAGTCGCCAGACTTAGGATTCCAATTTCAAGCTAAGATGTATTCCGTATTCCTGCAGCATGTGCGGCATTCTGCCCAGATCGTCGACGGGAGATATTCGGTGATGGCATGACCTACGCGTAACATTCACCTCCATGCCGGACAGATTTCAGCCGCAATAAAGAGCTTCGGTGTTTGCTTGAATCTTCATGCCCCGGTCCCTCGTGGATGTAGTAGCAACCGCGGGTGGATCCCAACATCAACTTCCTCGCCCCGCGGACTACGTCCATCTATGCTACGGTTTGACAATGTTTGACACCATGTTCAGGCTTCGTTTGTGGACGCTCGTCGCGCAAGTTGGACTTCAACATCTTCGAGCATGGGTTGCAGACCTCGTGAACCTATCCTGTCACATCCGCGAGACGTTTCGCGAGCATGCCGTTGCGATCGTGGAGTGAGTGTCTTACATGCTCCCACCTGGACACCGACAGTCCTTTGCATCACATTCAGATTGCTGCCGCCGAGCCACCGAAATCTTCGTGAGATGCTGTAATTGAGTTCGAGGTGCCAACTCTCGGTTACCACTCTGGAGACAACTTCGCAGTGACATTGTGCCACTGAGGCTATTTGCACCCGGAGTGAATCAGTGAATCCACACAAATAGCGTCTTTCGTCGTCCAAACAGACAAACGTCAGCCCCTCAACTGTTTCAAGTGTGGCGCACCGAACATGGCACACAACCGACGCGGGATCGCACATCGGCTCGAGAGAATGCCCGCAACATAGCCTCTTCGAGACTTCGTCGACCAAAAAGCTCAAGTCAGATCGCTGCGATTGGAGGACGCGCCAACCATCGATGCGAATCGGGCCACTCTCCCAATGCATTCTGTACGAAAATCCGGCATCACCGATATCGGACGTCGAGAACTCTGGAGCATCGCAATCTTCGCCACTGTTTCGAAAGCAGCAGGAAAAGTGCACTCTCAGGCATGTATGCTTCTTCGGTTAGCCCGTGTTGTTACTCTCTGCGATTAATCATGCTTGAGGTGATCATGATGTCACTGCATGTGCACCCGGGTGGAGTCTGCCCGCGTGCTGGCTACTTGCCTAAGCGCAGGCCAAAGCAGCGTGTCCCGGAGAAGTGGTTCCTCGTCTGCCAGTTCTGGAAGTTTGCAGTCGAAGGCTTGTTGGCCCGGCTGAGGCACCGTGCCCACAAGGCCCTGTCAAAGCGGCTGATGCTCTCCAGAAGAAAACTGCTCCAAAGCGCGGAGCCAATTTGCTTTAGAGTTCTGTCAAAAGACGTCCGCCTGTTCAGCTGGTGCTTTTTTGTTGGTTTGATTTGCGTACTGCACCTCTTCTTTCCGAAGGTCATCTGACGATGTGTACGAGTGGAAAAATGGAGAGCCCAACGAAGCGGAACGGCAGGCAATTCTTGTTCGAATCCACGCATGAAGGCTAAGTCTGATTCCATTGCAAGGGGTACAAAAAAGCCATGGTGGCACCGACCTTAATTCCAGTGGCAGGTTCATTCAAAGCAGCTCGCAGCATGTGGCGCCCAGGACATGTTCAGGTCCAAGTACGAGGAATTGAAAGAAAGGGCGGAAGCCGCAAAATCTAAGAGGTCGACTCTTCAGACAGATCATTACGAGGACAGCTGCGGGCTCTTCGAGCTTGGAACAAACTAGGCTGGGGAAGCAGAGCGCATGCGAGGACGCTCAGAAGCAGAGCCTGCAGCTTTCCGGCGGGCACAGGCCAATGGACAGGTGCTTTGCTCAAGAGCCTGTTTGGCAACATTTGGCAACGCCGGCAGCGGCAAGCTGCGCAAAGTCTTCAGTCAATTTTGCAGGCCAGAAGATGTCATCCTTCCTGCCGACTATCAGCAGCCAGTTGGTTTGCTTTCGGCAGAGCAGTTGGCAGCGCAGATGGCTCGGAAATGGATCCAGACTCGAGTCAGCCCGCAGCCAATCTTGTCTCACATCTGCAGGTACGATGCCGAAAACGCAGATCGGAGATACCTATTGTCAGTATATGGCAATATCTTTGATGTCTCAGACCGCCGCTTGGAAGCATGCTCATGCATGCACCCATCTCCAAGAGAAGCGCTGTTGGACAGGTCCGGACAAGTACGATCCAGACGGCCCATACGCTAGTCTGACTGGCAAGGACGAAAAGTGGCAATGCCATGTCTGATGAATGTGAAGCGATGCCAAGCGGGGGTGTGCCATTTGTGGCACGGGCCGTGCAGGACCTGACGTGGGGGCTCTTCGCTGGCGTGGATACGGTTGAATACACAAATAAGCCGATGCCTGACACCACAGTTGTTTTTGTTTCACGGTTGCTTGCTGAAAGTTCACCTCTGCAGGTTTTACGATCTGTACAAAGCGAGGGACTTGGGAAAGGTGCGATGCTCACTGCTAGTCGTCAGCGGATTATCTGAAGCTTGGGGTTGAGGCTTGACGTCCTTTGACTGGTTTTTCTCAGGACAAGCTTGCTGGCGTGTGCAGCTGGCTGGTGCGAGGCTTACTTGCTGAAATATCCTGGGACAGTGGAAGATGATTTTCAACATCGAGATTGTCCTCGAGTGTCTCCGCAATCAAAGGCATGGTACGAATCGGAATATGGCAAGCCTGTAGGGCAGCTCGAGCTGCTTCCCCAGATGGCACAGGGGAAAGGTGCTGTTCAACCTGCCGTTGCCCAGGCCATGGTTGCGAGAAGCGGAGCTCCCTGTTCATCCCTGAGAGCCAACTTTTTTGAACTCGTTTGAACGCATGTGGCTTTGAAACTCGGAGGCGCCTCCGCTTGAAGAAATCGAGGAGATGTGCGTTGTCCTACACTTACGACTGGAAAACCCAGTTTAAAGCGTGCCCGAAGCGCTCGTGCATGTCTTATCTTTTGAGGTAATGTGATGTCAGCGAAATGGTCGTGTTCGACAAGGGGGTGAAGATGTGGTGACCCTGGTTTGACCCTACCCCGAAATCATGAGCTGGTAGGTAGATTCCGCTTCAAGCTGAGGCCAGCGCAGAAGTTGGTCCTGCAGGACAAGCTCAGGCGGACGAAGCTGGACTGCCCCCCGTCCCGTCTCGGCAGACCGTCGGGGTTTCACAGGGAATTTGCTCACAGGACAGGTACAGTTGATGCTGCCAAGACGGCTTGGCATCTCTACAGCGTCCTGAATCAGGGATAGCTGTCTTGGAAAGCCTGCAGTGCTGACGGTGACAGAAGCAGAAATCACGTGCAGTCAACAAGTCGAGCTTGCAAGGAGCGAGTTTTCAATGTTCGCAGAACTATAATTTTAGCGGTACGCCGGCCGCCTCGGCTTGTGGGAGACCTGCACTTTTACATGGCAAGCCATCGAAGAAGCGGGAGTGGGTGGAGGGAGAGGGAGAATGGGACGAACGGAAGGCTGTGACCAGCAGTCTTCGGAAAAGGCAGAAGGTGGGGGGAGGGGGAAGGGAGATGCGTGGCAAGGGGGGGGTGGGGGGCGGAAATGGATGCCAAAACGTACAAAACGCCTGAGGTTGACGGTTTCATTGCGGGGTGGACACTTTGTTTCTCCTGGCTCATGAAGCATTGCCTTTCCGGCCCGTTTGGCCTTGGCATATGATGTGACTGGAGGAGTGCAGTCTCGGAACCCCAATACACAAACTATCAGCCACAGCCACCTTCGCCGCAACTTCTGTACCCAACAGTACTCTAACACACGGATGCCACTCCACTGCCCGTGCCGCCTCCCTGGGCCTGAAAGGGGCCTCGAGAACCTCCACGAGCGATCGAGGCAGGAGTGGAGCATGCGCGGAGGTAGGAGTGAGCCGAGTTCACTTTTCGCATTGGGCAGGAGGAGTCATGGCAGAAGAGGCCGGCACATGAACGGGCTGCAGATGTTTGCAGTATCCCTTGGACACAGCTTCGTCAGAGACACATATCAAAAAGAGATGCATTTTCGGTGGTTGATGGACCGGCACCGTTTAGTATCTGATCAGGAGCAACTGTTGATGTTAAGCTTGGATGACTGCGTGCGGCACTCGAGCTGATGACAGTCCGAGTCCGATGCTGTCTGAAGATACACCTTCAAGAAGGTCCTGCTGCTGACCAAAAAGCACGGAACCCTGAAGGCCCTGTCCTTGAGGGTTCTCGCATGTGAAGCTGTAAGTGGCAGCAACTCTGCAGGCCGCTTTCGACAAGCTAGATTTCTTCCAAGATGGACGCCTCTCCTGTTTGGAATGGCAGGAGCTAGCAGCTAGCCGTCGTATGAGTCATATGCAGAGCTCTGACTGAGCGGCAGCGAGGAGGGGTTACGCCAGCTGCTGTCAACTGGGTCGAAAGAGTCGCGCAGGTTCGGTTGGGCAGCATACTGGAAGTCATTTTAGGCTATGGACGTGCCAGTTCATGCACCGATCCAGGTTCGACCCCTTGAAGGATCCAAGACGCACGTGTGACTCTGTGTTGCTGCGGCTTTTCAAAGCTATGGATAAGGATCGCCTGCTGCCCGATATCTTCGAACGTATTGGACACGGATACGCTTTTTCACCGTGCATTTTTTCGAAACACAGGACAAGGATGGCTTCATCTCTTTTGATGATCTGGCCAATGCGAAGGGTGGGCTTCGGGCTTGGTTGGCCCACAGCTTGATTCGGTCCCAAAGCACCATATAATTGTAACCGGTATTCTCGAATATGATCTAGTTACGAGCTTAGCATCCCAAGGCCCTTCGTGTATGCTCGCGAGCTTCGACAACAGGATACTGAGGAGAAGCTCCCGGTGCGCTCTCTGAACTCTCATGGGCTTCGATCCTTGGCGTTAGCCCGATCCCGCCATGTTCCGGACAGGTATCACCAAAGGATTCGAAAGGATCACCCAGATTCTTTCAGGCGACGTCTGACATTCGACTGCCTTCATTCCAGATCTTGTGCTGCTTTGATTTGAGCAGTGAACTGTCAGGAGCTCTCATACGGCTCCGGCTCAATGAATTTCACGCTGCTGCCATCGGTGTCACGCAAGAAAGATGGAAAGGTGGGACAGCCGTGCGCACGACCGTTCAGTCGTCCGTGTCCCTTCGTGTGCGTTCTCACCGCCTGCCACTTATGTCCCGTCTTGTGCGCAGGAACATTTTGCAGGCCATATCTACTCCGAGATGCGCCGCATACCTACCATGAAACAGCGTGCATTCTTCCTGTTGTCAGCTTGTCGGTCAAAGACAGCATCATATACCGCCTTGCAATTCGCGGAGCACCTCTTAGCATTTGGGAGCCAGGTAGCGAGCCACCGCGAAACGGGCAGTGGCCGAAACTCGAAAGACATGTCGGGGAAACAGGGTGTCGCACAGTCCCAACAGATGCTGAGACTGTGGGCTGTGGAGGGAGCTTTCGGCCCTTGCCTAGCAGGCCCACTGTGCTGCAAAAATGAAGATCGCTCGGATGGAAGTTGACTGCCGGGATCTGGCCCTAGTAACGACGACCAGTGGCCGTTGATCTTACGGCGGCTCCCCAGCAGATAGAAATAATTTGAGAAAATTTTGTTTGAGGGTTCGAGGATTTTGAACATTTTGAGCCGAGCGGTGCAGATAGTTGATTTGTTTTGCTTAAACAGTGCATCTAGAAACTGTTCCGAAGTAGATTTCGGGCGTTGATAGATATTTTGCGGAATTGGAGGTTTAGAACTTTGGCCTTCAGGAGATTACAGTAGTAAAAACATCTAGGTGGACTAGGCTAGTTATATACACACATATATATATGTGTATATGTATGAGTATGTATGTATGTTTACACAACGCATGGTTTTCCTAGGATTTCCTAGGCAGATCCCGGGGCCTGCTGTTCTGTAGGTCTGCACGCAGCGTTTTTAGGCTTCGATGACGCTTACAGTTCCTTCACCAAGCTCTCTCCAGGCACAAGCCACGTCCACTCCGGTGAAAGCAGTGAAGGGAGGGCCATGGTCTCCCATCAGATCTGGATGGTAGGGACGCGGAACTCTAGCATTCTAGAAGTCAGGCTTTATCATTATGCGGAGTCCAGTAGCTCAGGCTGAGAATGATTTAGGATTAGGAACGTTGGCTTGCGCCATGTGTTGACCTTCCTTTATGTCACTGTTTCATTTTTCGGGGGGCTTGCAACCGGCTCAATCGCGACAAGCTGTGGAGACGGTGCAGATAGAGGCCCTCTCCCACGGCCGGATGCCTCAGAAAGGACATCCGAGCAAAAAACAAAAAGCAGCGATTTCTGCGATTGCTTCGTTTCTAGCAAACCCTTTCGAGCTTCCTCGTGACCCGGATGCACACAACCATCACACAATCCCTGAGAAAAGCAATCTGCACCGCTCGGCCGAGAACAAATTCAATTTGCACCGCTCGGCAAACAGTCCTGTCTGCACGTTTTTTTGGACAAGTTCCTCAGACACTAATTCCTACCTGCGCTGGATACAAAAGTTCGATTTCCAGTGGCCGCCGTACTGACGCCATCGAGATGTCTGTAGTCGCCGTAGTCCTCGAGCGAGATGCGGCGAAACATCGCAGTGTCTAGTCTATCGCAGCGCAATTCGCTCATACAGGCAGAGAGCAACATCACCACAGATCCCATCTCGTAAACAATAGTTTGGCAGCCTTTCAGTTCGGTTTTGGATGTGACTGTCCCCAGTCCGCCTCAGGCTTCATTCAGGTTTGCATTTGTGTTTCTTGTAGCTTCAAGCTCTGTGGTGTTCAAGTATATCTGGTGTAGTGGTATGGGTGTAAACTTGCTGGACAGTAGCATCGGTCTTAAGGGTGCAAGTTGGCATGAGATTCCACAGACATCACCGGATCTCCGGAAGGTCCCTGCGCAGCTCGCCGGTGCAGGGTGCGAGCATCTAACCTAGGAGGATGTATGGCAGTTCAGCTTCAGCTCTCCTTTTCTCTGTCATTTTGCCAGAATTCTCATGGCTTCGTGATCGGTGGACACTTAGATAGGCAGACAGACATGCTCGCTTGGGTTGTGCACCGCACAGCTGCAGGCGAGTATGTTGGCATGGGTTCCACCTTGGCAACACCCTTTTTCTTCGAGGTGCTTTCGCCGCCCTTCTCATCAAGAAGTTTGACACTCTAGACAAGGCCGTGCTGCGCCCCAGTGGAGACGAGATCACGACTGTTGGAGCTGAGGCTTACAAGCATTTCGACGGAAATAGAAACAATCAGCTTGGGATGACCGAGTTTGTTTCTGGTGCCGGGGCCCTCGTTGCCAATAGGGTCACCAGGTTTTTGACATGTGAAGTTTTTTCAGACCGATGCGGTCAGCTTGGTCTTTCGTCCTACCTTGTCCTTCTCTTGCATGCTCGATATTGAGGCTAGGGCATTGCACTTCACCGGGAACGCCCGATCCGTGTTCAAGGACGACTCTGACGTTACTTCATTCAGTCAGTACGACGGCTTAGTGTCAAAGCTGTTCGCAAGAGGAACTCGACCGGAACAACAACGGCAACATCTCAATACAGGAGTTTAAAGTCCTGCGAGCTCTGAATGCCACGGAGGACAGGCTGAAAAACGCAAATATGGGTCTTTGAGCTACGGATGCTCGGTAATTGGGCCCGGTAAAGCATGTCTGGATCCGTGCAAGGATGAAGCAGTGACATCGAAAACCAGACGTGAGCAGGTCTCGGACTTGCCAGAGCAGAGATGTGTAAGATGTCAACGCAGTGGTTGCGGGCATTCGCTGCTTTGGTTCGGCACCAGGTGATCGAGCGCAAGCAACGGTCACCCATCCAAGCGCCGCGCAGACACCAGCCACCTCCCCAAAACGTCGCAGACGTTGCAGCAATGCTTCAGTGCTGTGCGCTGAGAATGAAGGAAGGCACCGGGCCATACAAGGGGAGGGAGGGGCGGGATGGAGTGGGGTGGTGGGGTGGGACGGGGNGGTGGGACGGGGTGGGGTGGTGGGGGAAGGTGGGTGGGGGCGTGGGGCCGTGGGGCTGCTGGGTGGGACAAGTACTGTTAACCTTTCCCGACTGAAATGCGTGGAAAGTACTCCGGCTCAACGAACCAAACTTTCAGGGTATCAGGCTCCAGCGGACGTGATGCAGCCGACCCGTGGCGTTTACAGGAAGTTCTGCGAGTAAGGCATCTCCTGCGAAACTTCTGAATCTCAGGCCGCATACCCCACAGCTCCAGAGTCTCCGATCCCTGTGACCTTCGGATGCCTAGGAAAGAAAAAATCCTGATCCCGTGTATGTTTACAGGTTCCTTGCCTTCAATCCAGCTCAGCTGCGTTTGTATGGCAGGTCCTGCATGACACCCTAATGATTTGAGGGTCGAGGCTGTCCTTCGCACATCTCATATTAGAAGCATCCCCTGGAGAGCTTGCACCGTCACAGCACCGTGCGTTTCCATATGTGTTTCAGTTTCACCTGGCAGGTATTCACCTCGAGTTTCCGTCTTCTCGTTGCTGGAGTTTCCTGGAGTCTTGTACGTTTGTGATCATTCCTAGTTTTAGTGCCGGCTCGGATTAACGGGATTATGATTATGTTGCGCATGACTAGTATTGGCCTAAGCAGATCGTGCTCGTGGTGGTGGCCATGTAGTGGCAGTGGCAGTGAGAGGGCAAAGCAGGAGTGGTGCTAGTAGTTGACTAACCCCTTACATGCCGACAACAGTGAGGTAGACTGAGGCAGAGCAACAGGGCAGTCCTCCATTCTTCAAATTTTCTGTTCCGAGTGCCGCTGGAAGATAGGCACCCGCAGGAAGCTGTAATCTGTATGTGTGCGAGAGGGGCTTTAGGAGGTTTTGTGCTGTTTTTGTCTAACCCTAAACCCTGAACGAGCTGGAGCCTGGGGTGTGAGGTTCAGGGCCCCCGGTGCTAGCCCGAAATGTGAAGATCTTCGCACGAAGCTTCGAAGCTGCAGAACTCCGAATCCCGAAGTGAAGTTTGGGATTATGAAGGCTTCGAGGGCTGAGAGCCGGAATCCTCCCAAGTCGCGAGCCTGTTCTAGCTCGGCTCAATTGGCCTGTCGGCAAGCACAACTGCAACAAACCAGACAAGCAGTGTGGTAGAGAATCTAACATTTTGGTACGGCTTGAGAGGCGGCAAGATGAAATGCGATGGCATTTGTTTGTTCGTCGTCCCGGCCGGGCGAGCTAGGGCTTGTTTGTGCGCTCGTGCTAACTTGGTCGCGACGCAGGTAGGAAACTTGGGAAACGATGTTTGTGCTCATCTGGCATCGGCCGAGGCGCAGTGTCTGCCTCGCTTCAACACATGTGCAGTTCCCGGAGGCACGATTGCCGTTGCGCAACGATGTCCGCAATTCTAGCAGAAGCACACGTGTTGCTGCGAACACAATGAGTGTAGTTTTTTTCAATTATCACATGAGCGACCTGTTCCAGGCCGAGCACATATCGTCATCGGCTGGATTCTACTCATTCCCGAGAGCCTGCACTGGCCGTGCCGACCTTCAGCCAGGGGACTGAGTTGTTTGTTTTTGCACCCGTCAGTATTGCCCGGACATCCTGGCCAGCCTTCTCCTGTCTCCCCAGCCGTTTGGCACATCTGCAGTGTAGCCATGTGATACTTCGGACGTCGTTACAGCTTAGCATAACTCAGCCAGTTACTTGGGAAGCTGACACCTGCAAGCTTTGTTTCACAAACTCCGAACCACGGTTTTTATTCGCAAGTCTGAGGCACGCAGGCAAAGACGGTAAAGACCGTGGATTTTTCAGCTCAGTTGAAGCGTGTCATGAACACACGAAGGTTGGGCCCTGTGAATTTGATGAGCATGCTCACAGCATGCTTGACGCTTCAGCCAAAGGAAGTAAAAGAAGGCATGCCGAAGGCCTGGAGTCAACGCCGCGCGGCATCAGAATGCATCGTACGGAAACTTGCATTCACGTCCGCCATGTTGCTAGCTGGACAAATTGCGTCCTGGACTTCTGTCGACGTCTGAAACAGGGCACGGTTTCCAGAAGTGCTGGGCCCAATAGATGGAGTTGGCACGTGGCAAACAAAGCGAGCACGTGGTCAGCTTGAGACATTCACGGCGCATCCATTACTGCAGAAGCGAAGCAGTGATTGTCTACTTCTTGCTTGCGGTGCTTCCTAGTCCTGGACAGGTGCTGTGCCCGTTGTTCTCTGCATGTGACATTTACCTTTCCGAACATGAGGCGAAGTCAAGTAGCATGCGTTTTTTGATGTTTTTTGATGTGGCTGCTGATTTGAACATTGCTGTTCCGATAAGCTTGTTAACATTGCGAAGGGAGGAGGGTCTATTTCGCATTGAATGCGGGCAACGCATGGCTACGCGGCGGAGCAGCAGACCACAAAGTGTTATGATGATTGTGATGTATCCATGCCCTGTGCGACTCCGCTCTTTCCACGGTGGTGTCGGGGCCGAAAAGGAGTGCCCATTACCTGTCACAAAAGACCGAAATGCCTCCCAAATGCTGTGACTGACTCTCAATGTGAAGAATCTCCCGAGTACTGTACTCTGTACTCTTGCTGTCCCACACGAAAGCTAAGGCTTCACCCGGATGAGATTCCTGGCTTTGCCGCGGTCTTAGCTCCTTTCAGGCCTTGCTTTCACTCCTGGGCAGTCGAAGAGTCGAAGCCCAGCTTACTCTCTTTGGAATTTGAAGGGTGTGCATATGTGTGCATGTCTGAAGAAGCATCCAAGCCCCACTGCCAACCAAAACATACTCCTTGAGTCGCGGTATGTCGCGTTTATCCTGAAAGTCGCTGAGAACAGGATGCTTGTTTATGCTTATGGCTTATGCCTCTTTCTCTGACTTTTTGCTAAACCTGCCTGCAGACGCAAGTTACTAGAACTAGTAGGTTGTTCAAGAAGCCAATGTGGGCGTGTGGCCGTGCAGCATCTGTGGGCTGAGGATTCAGAAAATTTCACGAAAGAGAGAGGGCCGGCTTCTGAGAAGGGAAGTTCTCATTGCAGTCATCTCATGGTGAAGCTGCCACATTCAATTCCGGCAGGCCAGGCTATTGCAAGAGAGGTCCGGAATCCTTTGGGGAGGCTGAGAGACTGAGAAGTTGCTCCAGCGCGAACTTCAGTTTCTTTTCACGTGTCAAGGCTTTGCTGCATGTGGGCAGGTTATGCCAGACGCACATCCCCTCCGTGGCAACAAGTTCAAGGTGACACCTTTGAGTGTCTCACGATTGTACATCGTAAGCGGCAGTTCGCTCTAGATAGTACGGTCAAAGCAGCCAGTGCTCGTGGCCATCTGGCGGCCGGAGTAGCAGTGTTTGATCGTGTTTGTTTGTCGAAGGTTTCGGGGCGTTGTATCCCTCATCACTCTCAGTGTCACTCCGTCACCGTGTCACTGTATCACTGTTATCACCAGTATCTCTATCAAAACCACCTCCATCATTATTATTATCGCCATTGCTATCTTTGCCACTATCACCATCACGGTCCCGTGTTTTGTGCATTCCCAAAAAGTTATGAATTACGACTAGTCCACAACAGCACGCAGCTGTCCACAAAATGCAGGAGGGCCTGGGCCTGGGCCTGGCCTGTTGCGGGGGNGGGGGGGGGCAAACAGAAGGCACAAGGCAAAAGGAGTATTCCACTTATCGCTATACAGATGCAGCCGAGCCTGGTCTGCAGCCGTCGCTCGGGGCCTGGAGCCCGTCCTGCGGACTGGATCGTCTCTTGTTGAATTTGGGTTTTGGGCACAAGCTCTTCCGTTTGATTTCGTGCTTTCATGGGAACCAATCACCCGTTGTGCTGGTCTGCACCCCACCCAGTCGGAGTGTCTCAGTATTTGCCATTGCACATCATGCGCGTTGGAGCTTTGTCATCCTTCTAGGCTGGGGTTCGTTACTCGTGATATCTGTCTGTTTCAGGATTCAAGAGATACGGGGCTTTTCTTGTTAGGGTTGTAGGCTGGCCACTCGTCATCTCCGGTTAGGGTTTGGTGGTTTTGGGAACTAGTCACCCCTGTAAGGGCTTGCTTTCGATAGTTTTGGGATTCAGTTATACCACCCACCATCTCTTGTCAGAGCTTGTTTGGGGGAGTTGGGGTTTTGGGGTTTTCGGTCCTCTTTAGGGTTTGAGGTGCAGCACCCTGTCCAGGTTTGGGTTTAGGGTCCGACATCTCCTAGAAGTGGGTTTGTCTGGGGGCCTGCAGGGCAGCTTTTAGGATTGAAGGTTGAACATTCATCATCAGAGGTTGATGTTTGGCACCCATTTTTCCCAGTAGGGTTTCGGGTTTTCAAGACTCAGTAGGCCTGCTTAGGTTTGGATGTTGGACGCCATCAGTCCCTACAAGGGTTTGGGGTTCTGAGACCGACTCGCCCCGTTCATTGTTTAGGGAGTTTAAGGTTTGCCATCCATCATCGGCTTTTGCAGTTTCGGGTTTGGGGTTCGCCTCCCATCAATCATCTCTTCTCAAAAAAGGGGTGCTTGAACAAGTTTGTCCCCTTTCGGGTTTCTTGTTTGCCACCCATCATCGGTTTTTGGGTTTATCACATCAAAGTTCAATGGAATAGTATCTGGTATAGATGTGCAGACCATGGCTTGTTGGAATGCTGCTACTTGTGCCAACAAAAATCAGTTGGGAGATCCGCCCATGCCCAACAATTCCAACAGCGACGCGGTGCTGTTTGAGACATTTTTCAAGATCGTTAGTCGCGGGGCCATCATTTCTCAAAGACTTCGACGAGGAAGGCCTAGGCCGCATCTTCACGGCAACCGGGATGCATGCGCTGCAGATCGGAATCACATTCGTCGGATGAGAATTGCGAATGGCAATTGAGAGGGAAACCTCTGGTGGGAGCGTGTAAAGACACGAATGCCAACCGGTTTAACGGTTTGGGCAGAAGGCACGCTATAGTGTACTGGGCTGGGCGTATTACCAGATTGTTCTCGATGGACGCGAGCACAGCAGTGCCTCGGCCAATCCCTCCTATTGTTTACCGACTTCATCCTGAAGGAAAATTGACGAGTTTGACAAGTTGTGTTTGCTGAGTGCCACCGTCCGAATGCAAAGTTTCAGTCCGTTTCAGTGCAGCCTAATGCAAGAGGTGCCTATTGATCACAATGGGCAAATTCAGTGTTCTATCGTATTTCAATTGCTGACCCCAAGCCCCATGTCGGCCATGCGCAAGCATTAGACAGATAATAAGAGAGGTGTACGGACAGTGGAGGTTTAGAGCGTGCCCGTGCCCCCAAACAAGCTTGAACAAAAATTACCAGTCCATCTTTGTAGCTTTACCAGCCACACACACCAAGCAACAATCTTGGCCTTCGTCAATACTGACTGCTTTGCACTTCCGTCTACCCACCCAATGAAAACAAACAGAGCAAATTGCCAGGAAGATTGCACTCTCTTTTGGTTGGAACCGCCAGAAGTGTGTACACTTGGGAGGTCGGCAGCACTGTTCCTCGAGCCGAACGTTTTGGGCCCGCGATTCCATCTGTTGAAGGAAGAAAGGACGCATTCGTGACGGTGGTCATGAATTGAAGAGACGATCGGCGTGTTGCCTGTGCAGGACATGGAGCACAGCGCAGCAACCTTCGCGACCTATGAAGGTCGCAGAGTACTTGGGTCAGGATCTCTACACGGAGAGATTGAACACGACCGCCTGCCAGGCAGAATGCCGCGAATGAGTTGGAAAGTTGACGGCACGGGCGCGTCTGGAGCTCAAGCAATCTGGGCGGTACATGCGGCCTCCGAGGTTTAGAGACTGTCAAGGTGTTTTTGTCTTATCGACTGCGTGCAAGCTACGTCTGACCCGTGCTTTCCTTTTCTCGAAAGTCGTGTAGGCTTCTTTGAAGTTGTTCAGGCCCGCACCCCATCGCTGTACCGCTCACTGCAGGATTGTTCCGATATTCTGATGTAGTGGAAGTCCGTGGGACGATCATGTAAGCAGAAACGTTGACATTGCTCCGCTCAAGAGTCAACCCATGACACGGCAGTTACGGCAAATTCCAGCGAACGCACGTTACAGAGCGATTGCATCACTGTGGAAATCTACTAAAACGAGTATAGGCGTCTCAGTAAATGCTTATTATTCTTCTGCTGCCCGTACTGTTTGGCGGCTGCGTGCATCCCTTGGAGCGCAAGCAGCTCCTACCCGTACTCATCCTTGGAAAACTGCATTGTGCCTTGGAAACCTTTTGCTCTCTTTTTTCGTTTTCCGGTGCGCCCATCCTACATGGCCAGATCATCCAAGTTCAGCGGGCTTTACGGCTCTCACATTTGGATTGGTCGATCCAACAAAATCAGGAGCTCACCACTCCACCAACCTGCTCCGCATGTGATGGCAAAAAATTGTGTGATCTTTCGGCAGATGCCGTGTTCTGCGTTCTCCTTTCTGGTCTCCATCGCAAGCGGCTGTTGCATTGAGCCGCATCGCGATACAGCACTAAGGCAAATATTCCTTTCCAAGAGGGAGCGGGTAGGCCTGACGACTGGCAAGATCCTGAGAACTCCCAAGCTGTTCGACTCAGACGTTTTGCATCTCGCTGTGCGTCGCGGCAAGGTTTGTCCGACAGCTTCCGGCTTCTGAAGCTGTGAGCTGAGTACAACATGTTGCGAAATCAACTGTCAAAGTCTCGAACTGGCTGAGGCCCGCTCCTTGGGACAAGTCCAGAACCCTTCTTAAGCTCAAATCGCACAGCGAGTCTGACCCAGAGCTTCTGAAACGTCAATCTGACATATTTGGCCGTCGTTCCTTTGGGAAGGTCGTTCCTAAAGTGCAAGGATTGCTGAGTCGCCGGCAGCGTAATAGCACTTGCTATAGCTATAGCTGTTCCGCTTCCAAACTGCGAAGCAGTTTGCTGCGGCACCTCACTTGCAACGGCAAACAGCACAAAGCAACAAGCAAAAGCAGATCGGGGAAAGGACTCAGAGGAGTAGGGCGTAGCCAAAGATGCAGAAAGGCAGGATGCTTGCAGGGACAGTCGCGAGATTTGCTGGTGATTGAGCGAATCGGAAGCTTGTTCAAGCTCAGACAGCTATCTCTGCATGTGCCTCAAAACCTTCAGAACGTACTGTAAATCCAACTGGCCCCCCGAAACACGTGTGCCTAGCCTATTATTAAAGTCTGCGCTTGTGGCCGTAGCTTCTGCACGACACGAGGAAGAGTGCACTTCATAGAACCTCGCTGCACAAGAATCAGCGCAAACTGTCATGCTCTCTACATCCAGCGATCCTTTTGATGTTGCCGCCGACCTGGTGGTGCCAAGAGCATAAGTCAGTCCCGATTGTAGGCGCAGCATCAAAGCAACAGCAAGATCTACAATCTACACCTCATTGGGCTCGTATAGCAGGTAGCAGGTAGAAGCTTCGGGAGTTTGGTCGGCATAGTTGCATCGCACTTTACATTTCAACGGACGAAGTACGAACAGCAATCATTCGTCGCTTTGTGTGCATCTTCCAAGTTTGGCTTTATGCTGAAGTGCAAAGGTGGCGCGTTAGCCGGTATGGTTTTTCATGTGCAATAGAATTTCGTTGGGCATAAAAGCTGTTCTGTGATTGTCGCCAAGGCAAGGGATGAAGTGGAAGCAGCAGTCCGCAAGGTCTGCCCTGCTAGCTTCTGGCAGTGAGCTGGACGCCCTGAAAATTGGCCAGTTGTTGCCGCAGGTGCGGGGCATGCACAAAGAGCACGGTCCTCCGTTCCGATGGCATTACGAGCGATGCGCAGACTTTAGCAGCCGAGGTGGCAGCGATTGCTACAGAATGAGAACACAACGGAAAGCAGCCGCTTCAAGGCAGGATTTTGCAGGTGCATAGAGTTGCCTGGCAAGCAGCTTGGTTTAAAAAGCACCGGCATATGTTTCCAGAGGAATGCCACAAGGAACTCCTGTCCGAGTTGGCACAGCTTAGCGGCGATCTTGCCGAGGCTTGGGCGGGAGGGGCATCAGAGTGCAAATTACAGGGCAGCACGATGCAGCACTGTAAGGTACAACAGAGCATCAAGGCGGGACCGTCGATGGCAACAGTGCCCTGAGCGTGTGCTGATGTGCGTGGAGGCTGTGGAGGACAACAGAGATCGGTTTCACCTTAGCGATGCCCAGCTCGCCACGAGAAAGGACTATCGCCATCACTTACTGGTTCGAGTCGGACTCCCTTGTTGAATTGAGCTTCAGGATTTTTTGGCTGCCAGTGCGGCCCCTGGAGGGTAGGTCTTCATGGGTACGTCTTCTTCGCCGAGCCCGCTGCCACTCTGTCGAGAGATGTTTGCATCACCGCTTCGGGGACAGATGCCTCAGTGAGCTTCGTGCAGCATTCTCGCGAGGCCAGATGGCACACCAGGAGATTCACTCCAGCTTGTCGAGCGCTGCGGTACAGAGCAAATTTGATGAGGCACTGTGCCACGACAGCATATTGCGGCTTCAACGAGCATCGTCATGCCGTGCCAATCGCCACGAGGACCGCAGGCAAGCCCTCCTTCGGAATCAAAGACAGGCGAAGGAGACGGCAGAGAGGCAAGAGTTCCTCCCGCTGTGCTGCAAGCTTCAGGGCATGTCTTTCTAAGCCTGGCCCCAGGAATCTGGCTCAGGAAAGCAAAGCCTTCCTGGAGGAGCAGCGCTTGCTGCAGAAGCAGCTCCTTGCACAGCAGGAGGACCAGGGCTTTCTGATCGTCGGCTCTGTCCTTTATGTGCAGCCTTAGCAACATGATGCAACATGCTGACACGAAAAGCGCCATAAGCTTGAGCAATCCTGTTTGCAGCTTTCTTGGCACAAGCCAGACGTCATGTTCCCCAGACGCCAAGCTCCGCTTGTTGCGTGTGACTGCACAGCGCGTGCCTGCGATGAATCTTGTTGCAGTGTCCTTTGCTATGCACTGGCCACAGCGCTCCTCAGGTGCAGTTAGGCTCCAGAGACATCAGAGACAATGTCGGGCCCAATGGGGGGCCAGGCAGACTTGCTGTATACAGACTTTTGCACTCAAGCTCGTTGCTAGTTGACTTCGCGTTGAAGGCAGGCTTGGTTCGCACCAAGCCGGTTAGCAACAGGAGAATGCCCACCCGAGGCACCCGTCCGCCAGGCATGAGATCTTCTAGTTTCGACTGCGTGGCTGCGCAGGTTTCAAAATGGGTAGCTATGTCCGAATCACGTACAGGCTGGAGATTCGAGCAGCTTCATGAGCCGATCCGCGCTGCGGTGCCAGGTGTGCAGGGAAGCATGGCGCTGAAGAAGACAATGCTGACTACGAGGGTACCGCTATGAGCATTGTGGTTCTTGATACATGATCGCTCAGTCCGTTGTGTTTGAAGATTGCCCGTCCAAGTGCTGATCCTATCATGTGCAGGAAAGCTAGTGGACAAGCGAATTGGCGGAGAAGACAGGGAGTCGTTCATCACTTTGAAGGCGGCAGCCCCGATCCAGAGCTGAGCCAGTTGCGAATGTGCGCGTCGCTGTGGCAGGACTGCCTGGTTTTCGATCTGACTGGGAGGTTCATCGAAAAGCTGAAGCTTGGACAGCTTGGAAGTGGTTATGTCACTAGTAGAAGAGTCGCCTCAACCGTTTCGAAGCTGTGAAGTTTCGGCCGCATCTCTGCAATTGCATACCGCTTCATTACCTTGGGTGGTTGCCGTCTCTCTCGGGGTTCTCGTCAACGATCTTGCTTCATGCGCTTGTACCTCTGCGATTGAGTGTGAACCGCAGAGAGCCCGCTGCATACTTGAGGCCTGATACAACTCTCCAAGAACTCCGACGCAAAATCGGTGTATGAGAAACACGAGGTCAGCTTGTTGCTTTTCGGGCACTCGTCCACACTCCGCCCGTTTGTCCATGGCATGGTGGTGCAGGTTACGGCATGTTAGACTGCCGGTTCATTTTAGGCCGGAATTCACTCAAGACAGACCCTGCATCTGTTCGAATCGGCTGCGCGTTAGCTCCTTTTCGTCTTTGCATCGGCTAAGGAAGTCAAAGAAATTAATTGATGCATACGTGCAGACGTGTGAGTATGCGGAGAAGCGCGACAAAACGCCAGACCGTCAGGCAGTTGCTGTCGTAGCATGCCCGACAGTTTGAGGTGCTTTTTTTCGGAATGCTTGTTGCTTGTTCAGGGTGCGGCGGCGGGAGGAGCACCCCAAACATTCTTCCCTTTTCACGAGGTTGGCAATGCCAGCAATGCCAGCGTGCTAAGTTAAAACGTGTTTCTGGGCCAAATTGAGCAGGCTGGTGGGGTTCAACAAGCCAAAGAAGGCCGGATCTGCGGCAATACTGCTGTTTCTTCTAACACTGATTTGGAGTCTTGGGGTGACGGTCGGTGCATCTGGGACTCCTCGACTCTTCGCAGCAAGCGTGCATCAACGCCGAGGCAACGAGCCCGCGGATGATGACGACTCTGATGACGAGCCGGCATCAGGCATGATGCCTGGAATGATGCCAGGTGTCTTGCAGGAACAGGCATTGAGACATCGCAGCGATTCGTACATTCTTGGTTCAACTCAATCCCGAGACCAGTGATCTCGAGCGACTGGAGGGACTAGCGATGGGCGACCGCCTGTGAGTAGCGAACAACCGTTATGACCTGTTTCCAAGTGCCGGATGACTAGTGACACGTGCTCATCTGCTGACTATGTAGCTGCTGGATGCTGTTGGTTGGCAACCGTTGATTCTTGACTTGTGACCGGTCATGTGTGACTGGCAAGGTGTGATGTGGCGGAAGTGTATCAGTACTCCTGAGTACAAAGCAAGTTTTCTGTTGTCGATGTTCCATTGCGTCACCATAAAGTCGCCTTTCAGGGTCCCGACACGGCTAAATGCCAAATTGGGGCCCCGGTACGCTCACACCACGAAGTGGAGATAGCACGACGTATGCACGGAGCCCTAGCCAGCATGCCGTGTGCTTACTCTCGCTAGGTTTGTGAGTTCGGCTGTTGTTGGCGTGGGTTGCACAAACATGCATGCATGCATATGCATGCTTATGTTATGCATTCATGCATGTATGTGAGCATCTGTCAAGACTTGCCGGATTTGGCCAAAACCTTCGAAAAGCGATATAGGATCCCTCCCCAAAAAGCCATAAGATCAATCAATGCAAATCATCTGTTGTCATGCTTCATTGCTGGAGCATTTGTGCATAAAATTGTCCGTGTCATATGTGGCTAGGCAATCGATACCTTAATCGATACCTAATCGATACCCTAATCGAGACCCGATCGTTCTGTGAGCCACTGCCCATTTTGATGGAATCATTGTCACTGCTGCTTTCACTACCGATCCTTACTACGATTCGTACTATGACTAACATTACCTTACTACTTGTAGCACTATTCTTAACGTCGCAAGAGTAACGTGATACATCAGGCTAACATTTCGCCAGACCCCCTGTAAAGCGATAGGAAACACCAGAACATCCATGTTTAGGCCAAACACAAGAAGTGCTGACAAACGTTCATGTATATGTGCATTCATGTCAGTATGGCTGACAGATCTGCATGTCCTCAGCCGGCATGGGTGTATGCATGCATGTCAGTGTAATGATCGGTTCATATTCAGAACACCCCGGAAATGAAGTTCTAGCAGTCCCGCGTAGCAGGAGCAGGAGTGGCAATGGGCGTGGGAGTGGGAGCAGGAGTACCAGTAGTAGTAGTAGTAGTAGTAGTAGTAGTAATAGTAATGGTAATGGTAATGGTAATGGTAATGGTAATGGTACTAGTAATAGTAATAGTAATGGTAATGGTAATGGTAATGGTAATGGTAATGGTAGTAGTAATAGTAATAGTAATGGTAATGGTCATGGTAATAGTAATAGTAGTAGTAATGGTAATAGTAATAGTAATAGGAATAGTAATAGTAATAGTAATAGTGGTAGTAGTGGTAGGTGGTAGGTGGTAGGTGGCAGGTGGCAGGTGGTAGGTGGTAGGTGGTAGGTAGTAGGTAGTATCTAGTAGCAGTAAGTAGTAAGTAGTAAGTAGTAAGTAACAAGTACTAAGTACTAGCTAGTAAGTGGTAGTGGGAGTGGGAGTGGGAGTGGGAGTGGTAGTGGTAGTGGTAGTGGTAGTAGCAGTCGCAGCAGCAGCAGCAGCAGGAGGAAGAGGAGGAGTAGGAGTAGTAGTAGTAGTAGTAGTAGTACTAGTACTAGTAGTAGTAGTAGTAGTAGTAGTAGTAGTACTAGTAGTAGTAGTAGTAGTAGGTAGTGTAGGTAGTGTAGGTAGTAGTCGTAGTAGTATTAGTAGTAGTAGTAGTAGTAGTTGCTGTTGTTAGCAGGTGCAGCACTAGTAGTAGCAGCAGGAGGAGGAGTAGTAGTAGTGGTAGTAGTAGTAGTTGTTGTTGTTAGCAGCAGCAGCACTAGTAGTAGCAGCAGCAGGAGGAGGAGTAGTAGTAGTGGTAGTAGTAGTAGTAGTAGTTGCAGTAGTAGATATGAGTATATTGTGTGCTTGTAAAGACTTATGCATATTCAAGTCCTCTGTCCAGGTGCGAGCATGACATGCACAGATCCGCAGCTTTGCATAGTGTACAACTCTACCGAGGCATGATGGGAAGTATGCCGATGGGAGGATGTGCCTTGCCGCAGTATCTGGTATTTTCGGGTTTTTGGTGTTGGAGTTGAAATCGCGAGCCTGCTGCAAATAAGGTATGGGCATGCCAATGATGATGATGCCGATGATGCCAGGCATGATGCCGGGAATGATGCCGGGTATGATGCCTGGGATGATGCCGGGGATGATGATGTCAGGCCCTTGCAATGCAATGCAAGGCTGCTCGCCTGGCTGTTCGTCAATGCAGGGCATGTCTGGCCCCAATGCGATAGGCTGCGGGCAGGCACCCATGCAAGGTAACGCACCAATGCCAGGCACCATGGGCGTGCCAATGCAAGGAAATGCGCCAGCAGGTGGAATGGTCGGAGCTCCGGCAATGTCAATGCAGCCCGGAAGTCCGCCTTTGCCTCCCCCCAGAGCGCCTTTGGGCCCGGCCTTAGGCCCTCCAGGCTCTGCAGGCCTTGGAGGGGCACCGCCAGCGGCAGCTGGAGCCGGGGTGCCCGCTTCCGCAGGCGGACCACCTACGTCCGATGCACCAGGGCTTAGCAGTCCTCAGCCACAGGCAAACGGATCCTTTGCTGCACTTTGCGCCGAGATTTTGTTGAGCTTGCATTTGAAGCACCGACCACATACCTTTCCGCCCCCTGCCTTGTTCATCTCTTTCAATGCAAGGTGTCAGCACCACCACGTCAAGTGGTGTTGAAAGAGAGCGAAGTCGCAGCCGCGGCTGAGAGCGAGTTCGCCAAGTAGTTAGTTTCCGGCACATCGCATGCATGATGTTGCGCGTGTTAGCATGGAAGCTCGTGAAGCTGGGCTTAGTCCACAACACCAGCGGGAAAGAAGCATGCCGTGCGTGCACTCCATAGAGAAAGTCGTCGTCATGAGATTTTCCGTTAAGCCGAAGGCGCCTGTTTGTGTGACAGCCAGGACGAGCTACAGGCACTTGAGAAGGGTGCTGAAAGACTCGGACAGGCTGGAGGGAACCGTCATGAAGTCCAAGTGGAGCACACGGCGTGGTCTAGGAGTTTAGGCTGATCGAGGCAGGTTTTGCAAAGCGATACCAACCATGTCGAGTTCACAGGTCGCCTACACGATCAATGGCGAGATCGAAAGCCTATGCCTCGGTCTCTTCTGCGAAACTCTGACGCCCGCCAAGCATCTCAAGGACCTCAAGTTGCAAAAAATATCCAATTGCCGGCCCACCGGCCTAGCTGATGTTTGAGGATGTTTCATCCGCTGGCAGAAAGTGGTACTATCAGGTCAGCAAAAACTGCTGGACGAGTCTGGCCCTGAGGATCTCAGTCGGTTCGAAGTGCTGAGCTTCAGTCGAATCCAGTAACGTAACCTTTTCATGAACATCTTGGAAGGCTGCTTTTTCTTGTTGAGTATTGAAGCTGCTTTGTGCACCATTCGTGCGGCACATAGTCAGCGAAGCTTGGACATGCTTCATAAGACAGAAAGAAAGTCGAATCGGAATTCTTCACACGCCGAGACACGCCGGGGGTTCGAACTTGCAGGGAGCTGCTTTTGCACCTGCTGCGAGGCCATGCGAGGCATGGCCTGCTCTCCCTGTCTGCTGCATTCTGCTGCTCTGCGATTTCCTGTGAGTTTCTATGGGAGCTTTCGTAAAGGCAATCCGCCTTAGATCTCGGGCCAATATGTGCACAGCCTTCTTCTTGGACTCTTGGCCGTGCAGGTGGCGCCGGTGGGGTAGGCATTCTCGTCCTCCATAGGTTGATCCAGGACTTTGCCTGTGTTGGTGGCTATGGCACCGGCATGTGACTCGACGAGCGTAGCAGTGTCAAGGCGAGCATCTTCCCGTCCACGAAGCCCACGTTCGCCTCATTCCTTTCCACTTGGCGGACCTCGACATCGCCGTTAAGGACAGGAAAGCCAAGGGAGGAAGCTTCGTTCCTTCGCCTCGGCGGCAGGGTATTCCATGACGGCATGTTGCCGCCGTTCTTGATCGAAGCCTTCGCGCAGCTGATTTGGAGCATGCGGTCTCGGAGGCAGCCTTGGTTTGGGAAGTCGATGTGCCAGGTGGTGGTCGTTCCAGCCTGTTGTTCGTCGAACGGCTACATCCAAACTACGAAAAGAAGTCGGGTCTGTCAGTGTTCAATCTCGGTTCAACATCGCATATTTCCAATCCTCGCAATACAGAAACCATCGTTGGAAATTGTGCTGAAAGCATCACTGCGCGTGTGGTACTCGCGTCTTGTTCTAGCCGAGCTGGTTGGTGTCGCAGCCGTGGGGCATTCAGCACCATATTGATTTGTCAGGGTCTGAACACGGATGTTCCACATGAGCTGACAAGCCATTAGCACACATGTCGGTGAGTGTTTATGGTCACATTGTCCAAATTTTAAATCTAATATACCCAAGCCGATGCTTACACAAGCACGAAGAATCCTGAACTTTTCAAGGTTCGAAGCAACGCAGCGTTAAGGGCTCTGCGCTGTAGGCAACGGGAAACCAGTAACCCAATTACCGCAAAAATGCCTCCGAAAACACAGACTACCCAAAGTGTAGAACGGGCCGTGCTGCCGCCAGAGGACTATTTTTTAAGCAAGGATTCTATTGAAACTTTCACTGTTCAAGACCCTCCTCTGCAATCAAAGCCACCTGAAAACAAACTGCGCAAAGTGTAAAGCGTGCTCACCTGCGAAAGCTCCTCGCCCGTGCAAGTTCACAAAATCTGATCTGTTCGGCGTTGCACGGAAGCCTCTTGTGCAGCTCAGGTTGAACCAGGATATAGAGAAGGAGGCAGCATCCGTGGGTTCTGTTGGGCTTGGCATGATTCCGATTGCTGGACCCGTGCGCAGATGGAGCGAATGGACGTTGTGACAAAGGGCATGGGAGCTCTATTGAAGACGAGCAACAAGCCACACCGACTTCGGTTGATCGGACACCCCGTTACATCGCCTTGCATCTGTTTGGATGTACTAATTATGCAGTTGAGGGGTTTCGAGGTGTGGGGTTCCAGGTTTGACAGCTTGCCTAAGCTTTGTATGCAAACATGCTATCAGATATATCATCAACCATCCATGCAGATTTCAGGGCAAGCAAAGCGGTGCGAGAGTGATGTGCCAGGGCTCAGATTTATGCAGTGGGCGGTGCCATCGTTCTCTTCGTCATCCTCGACACTTGGCAGCAATTTTACGAGCTCGACAGCCTCGACGGCGACTCTTTTTGTGCTTCCGAACCTCGTGCGTTCCGTGTCGACAGGCAACCAGTCTAGTGCACCATGCCAAGCTATGTGGCTGATCATAGGCCATAGGCAGCGGTTATAGTTCATCACCAACTAGTGACTCTTCAGTAGCAGTCGATTTCAGACCCCTTCTCTCCACCCTTCCCACGCCGCCCGTTTTTGGTTAACTTTGGGGAACTTACCCTTGCGATGATCACGGCTCCCCGAGTTATCAGCAGAGATAAACGGCAGAAATTTCGGGCTTGCAAAACAAGGCAGAATAATACTTGTCTTCTGCGGAAGGGATGAAGAGCAGTTGTCTCACAAGGTCTTCCTCATCCTCAATACTTGATGCGGGTTCAGCTGGACACGAAGCGGTCCTGTCTTCTGTTGCATGTCTTTGCTTAATATGTTGAACCGAATCAGATTGGACAGGGAGAAGCGGGCGACGATAAAAAGATGTGTGAATTTCTTAGCTTGTTTCGTGCATTCGCTGCTTGGTGCCGTCGTGCATGCTTGCCACAGAAGCTCGCATGTGCTGACATTTTTAGATTGGATGCGGTCTGTGCTCAAGATGTCCCCCATGAACCCTTTCAGCAGCCCTCAGCCCTACTCTGCTTCGGCAGTATGATCAGCTACTTTGCCCCTTTGAGCCATGTTCGTGTGCTGAAATTTTCCAGTGTCGGCGCACACTGTGAGTAGAATCTTTTGTTTGAAAAAATTGAGAATCATCTGCCGTGCGAGAGAAGCGGCACCGCGCACACGGCAGATTCATGGGACTCCACAAACTGGAGCGATGGAGACCATGGAGTTGCAGCAGGAGCTTGCAGGCTCAGAAGGACCTGGTCCAAAGGACTGCCTCGAGTTTACCACAGGCACAACAAACCGTGTGTTTAATCTGCGGCTTCGCCAACGCGCTCTTCAAGATGGAAGGACTATCACAAAAACATCCGATGTATCTTTGTGTCGCTCTTCTTCGGTGTCGCACTGCTGCATGAACGCACTGGTCGACGAGTTATTTCTGTTCGTAACCCTGGCATGTGTGCTGTTCTGCGAGCAGGTCGGCAGTGACGCTTGGTCCACTGTTTGATGCTTATTTGCTGAACATCGGAGGAGTGTGCCTATCTTGCAGCCAGGGGCTGGGAGATGGAGATACTGGCCTTTTTGCTCTCGCTTCGCTGGTTTAAACTACTCGTTCCTAAGGAATGGAAACAAGCTGGTCGGTGCCGTGGAGTCTACGTGCCTTGCCTGCACCGGTGCTAGGAGACGCTTCGACGCTTCTGAGCTTGAACTTCCAAGGCGGGGAATTCTGCAGCTTGTGCTTGCATATCCTATCGGAGCCGTGTGACTAATCTGAATGGATGGCCCTCGTCACCAAACCCCGGCAGCACATCTGCCACACTGCTCGCAGCCAGAAGGGGAGGGCTTGGCCGGTCTTGGCCGAGGTCTGACAAGATGTCGAGAATTCGGCTGCTGAAGTTGGATTTGCCGTTTTGGACTCTCGGCTGCTTGGCCGAGCATGTGCGTGCGTGTGTGTGTGTGTGTTGTGTGCGTGTGTGTGTGTTTTTAATGCTTCCTGTCGGAACCTGTCCATGGCCACAAGGACTGGGCTTGCTGATCATTGGAGTGCTGCTAGACAGCCTGCCTCTGCTGTTCATTGGCATCGGGGTTTGGGTGGCTTGGTTGGTAAAGTAATTAGTTGTATGAATGTCATCGCATTGAGAGCAGCCCGGGTTTAACTTTCCTTTGTCGAGTAGCTCAGGCGCCTTGTTCCCAGTGCTGGAACAGCAGCATGGCGGCATGTCAGTTTTCTAGATGTGATGTTGGACTCACGGACCGGCGACGGGGAAAGGAGCAGGAATTCGCTGCCCACAGTTTGCTTCTTCGATCCGAGAACCTGCCACGGTCATCCTCAGATCCTCAGTCTCCTCCTCCCTGCCATTAGGCCTGCCTTTAGGCCTGCCATAACGGCCGTGTGCTGAAAGCTAGAAGGAAAAGAACATTTCCGTTCGATGGCGTGCGGATGAGATCTCAGAAAATGCCCGAAAAGCTGAAGCTGCACTGTCCAGATGCCACGTGTGATGGGGCGCTGTTCGGTGAGGAAGCGACTCTCATGACGAAAGCGAATGTCCTGTTTGGTGTAAACAAGTCAGCAACCTACAATGAAGGCTGTGGGTCGACATGCCGAAGTCATTGAGGAGTGCTTCCGGGTGATGTGGAAGGCTTTGGAACGCTTTCGAAGACCCAACATCGCACAAAGGCACCGGCCTGTACCTTCGTCTCTTTCGGTTCGCCTAACTTTCAGAGTCAGACTCCGCTGTGCCAGTGTGGATAATGGACTGATTGCCGGCGGGCAGCCCAACGTAGTAAGTTGGTAACAGGTGGTCAAGACAAAGTTTGGTGTCGAATCCCTGGGTCAGACGGTAGTGTGAGGTACTGCGCAAGTCGTTGTGGCCGACTCGGCACATGCGGGCGAACGCGTCAAGGTGGCCATTTCCATGTAACACCATTTACTTGTTCGTGGATACATGACTACATGACTTTCTTGTCTGCGTTCTGTGAGAGGATGTAGGGGCTGCCTTTGGTCTTTCAGGTTGTCTCGCGAATGACATCTCTTCGGCTCATAGCAATCGCATCCGGACCGCTTCTTCAAGCCCTCATGCTTTTGATCTCGCATCAGACTCCTGGGCATTATGTAAGTACACACGCCTGGCTGCTGCACGTGTTGTGTGATGCTGTATCGTCCCAAGGAATCATTGGGGAAGCTCCCTGCTCCGGTCGGTAATTGTGTCTGGCTGTGTTCTGTGGCCGGGAGTCTTGATATGGACTTTGCGGCTAAGCGATCTCCCGCCACTCGAGACAAGAGGCGGGAGTCTGCATTCAGCGCCTCGAGCCGTGCGTGTGTCCTTCTTCGCCTCGCGCCTAAACCCGCGCTCAGCACGGCTCAGTTGAGTGGACGTCCTTCACGTAGGCGGCAGCCGTCAAAATGAGCATTCGGCTTATGCTGCTAGCGATCTGGAGCATAGACATCTCGGTATTCCAGTCAGGCCGGACTGGTTTTTGCTGGCTGCAACTGCTGCATGATCTCATATTCTCTGGAGGTGGTGGATTGCAGGGACACTGGAATTTATGTCGCTTGTTACAGCCATCGGCGCCGGGATGACAGTGCCTTTTCTTTCCCGTTCGATGCCAGACTTGGCAGGTCAGGCTGTGTATGTGGCCATGCCCAGGTGAAATTCTTCCCGCTCTTCTTCCGAGTCGACTATCACTTCACACCCTTGGAGGTTTGCACCCTTTCAGGAATTTGGCATGTTGTCCTGCCCTCCGACAGGCTCCATCAGCATATGCGGGGTTTGCCAAGGCATTCTGAGTTGCGTGTACCCTTTATGCACCTCTGCCATGGTCGGCGCCTCAGAGCTCGTACAGTCCTGGCCTGTGTGACAAAGCTTGTCGTGAGGTGGAAGTCTGCGCTTCACCCAATCGTTTGCTCGTGCGAGCTCTGGAGCATGACTTTCCGTTTTGCGCAGCACTTTGTTTCGTTTGAGGCCGCAGAATATCGAAGCGACTCGGTCGCCTTACAGCAGTGATGCCCGAGGCTTAAGAAGCTGGGTGCCTGACATGTTGCAGTCACTTGTCGATTCTGAGGCTTTTCCACTTCCTTGGCACTGCTCTCAAACTGCACCCGTGATCGTGTCATCTAATTATGAGTATCTCGCAATGCTTCTGAGGCACTGCATGTCTTTTTGCAATGTGCTACATCAGTTTCTTGGTGGCAATATGTAATGTGTGCTGTGCGCGATGAATTCATTGGCGACAGAGCAGCAATGCTGTGCTGTGCATGTGTTCACCAGGATCGCTTGTCCTGGTCCTTCCGCTCTACCTGCTGAGGGGTGCGTTGATGAACGCAAGAGGCAAGATTCTTCGAGCACGCCCAACTGAACCAGTGTTCTGGAGTGGTTGACTCATGCCAGGTCCTATCGTTCGCTCAATGATCATGGACCTGGTTACCTCCGCGACTCAGATGAGCATGGCACTGCCATCCTGTCCTGCCAGAATCTTCCAGATACACCTGCAAAGTTCAAGGGTCCGCTACAGGGGTAGCGGCAGGGGTCATGGCACAGGTACAGGAAGGAGAAACAGGAATCTTGCAAAATCGAAACAGTGCATCGCATCGTTTTGCGCATGGAGTTTGCAACTTGCACCATCATCACCATGATTCGAATTCAGGCTTTGTCATTTGACCACTGGCAGAGCGGGAGAAGGAAGACGGTTGCCATAAGGACCTTCGAGGAAGATGGAACTCCATCCAGTCTTTGTCTGGCTTCACGTGGTCTGGAAGTGCCGCTCTAGGCCTCTAGACTGTGCGGTGATGCGCTGTGGGAAAGAGCCACAAGAGCTGGTCGTGACTTGCAGGCGGCTACTTGGCTGACTATGCCGGCGACTATCGATTCACATTTATCGCATATGCGCTCAGTGCATGGCAAGCAGTCGATCAAATTTGTTCGCATGTGATCACTCACCAAGGTGACCGCCTTGATCTACACGGCGTCTTTCTTCATTGGTTTGTGCTGTGCTTATCTGGCTTCTCAGCATCGAGCTTGTTGAGGAAGCCAATTCGCTGCCGAGTAGAACAACTCCAAGTCCTGCCTCTTCAGGCCTCTTTATTTCATCTACCCAGCAGATCAGGCACCGGAACGCAGAAAGCACACGCGGAAGTTTCGCGTATATTTCTGAAAAGCAATGTGACCATGAAAGCTGGTCCTGTTCTGTGGCGCATACCCCGGTACCGACTGTGGCTTTTTTTGGCAATTGGGTTGGGGGCTGGTAGACAGAGAAGATCGGGTTGGCGAGTACGCTTGAAATTGAGAAGTTATTGCATGTGTATTTGCAGCATCATCGGGAGTGTGTGTCTGGTGATTGTTGATTTGTGCTTTGCTGTGCAGACTTGCAGGACCCCAGCCATGGGGTCTAGCGATGTCATCTGGAAACTTCGGAAAGCTGCAGTGAAGGGACGAGGACGAAGGTACCTCGAGCACAGGCGGAAAGGAGACACCGCTTAATCCCGACATGACACGAGCGCAAGTTGTTACATGTTGTTAATTACACTCAGTGCATGTCTGTCGTTGTTTTATTTGTGGGTAGCAGTCTTTCCGGCGTGCAGTTTTTTGGTGCTCAGCCATAACTACAGACAGGCTTTGGTAGGAAACGTCGCAAACGGCTAGGCAGCTGCAGCCCAGATGCCGGCACGAGATGTCTTGTGGCCTGCCTGTGAGTTGGCATCTGGGCTTCTCACCTGTGTCGCCGTCGAACCGCGCTGAGGCCTGGTGCCGGCACAACGTCCAGAGCTTCCGAAGGTTCCACTGGTCCCTGCGACAGCACATGATAGAAGCTTTGGAAGCTGTACACGAGGCGCCCGTGCTGGAGCGCAAGGTGGAGCATCGGCGTCCTGAGTCTGTCAGCATCAGAGGCATCGTCATCTTCGGTCAGGCAGCGTAGCTCCTTGACGGAGAGGTTTCGTGGAGTCTTGACAAAGACGATTTGCGAAGCAAAGGACAGCAAAATGCGCTTTGAGCTTTCTGCGAGAGTCAAGGCTTCAGTCCATTTTCATGATGTAGGATCGTTAAGATGTATTCAGGAGCATCGCTAGCAGCTAGCATTTTAGGAACAGAATTTCAGTGGCTGCTGAACTCTGTTGCGGACTGCGGCCTCAGGGGTTTCGAGATGTTGGAGCCTCGGCGCGACTTGATTCGAGCACGTTACAGTCCGCTGGAAAGGCCGGGAGCCTTTTTTTTGGAGCTGCATTGGCCCAGTGAGTCCAGCCTACTGTGGTATGGTATGGTCAGTCTAAGCCTCTTTGACGTTCCCGAAGGGTTGGTGGCAGAAGACACAGAACACTTGCAAGCTCAGCTCAGCTCTGGTGACTCTTGTGCACACGTAAATTTGATACCCGCCATCACGCCATCAACAGCACATGCAGCTCCCACGAGCTGGGTTGGAGCCTCGACTTTGAGAGCCGCAAAGATACAGTGTATATGCTGAAAAGTCCAAGGATGACGTCCGAGACTTCTCCAAGCCAAGCGGGCCAAGCCGCGACCCTGGGCCGAGCGTTGGGCCGAGACGACGGGAAAGCGGAAAGCGCTGTACCCCACGTATGCCCTGCTGTGCTTTTGTCTTTGCTTTGCGCCAGGCCTCGGCTTTGACTTCTCCCAAAGAGGCCACATGTGAACCGAGCCGCTAATGGCAATTCTAAGGGCGTTTGCAGTTTTCGCATGTGTTTTTGCCATACGTTTCAGGGCGCTGTTCAGACGCCTGGTAGCCACAGTGCCATATGCTTCCAGCTGTGGAATTTGCGCTGAACAGCGCAAATCAGGGGCATCTCAGAATGACGCGCGTTCAGAGCCAAATATGCTATATCCTTGGTCACAGGAGCCGCGTCGGACCACATACTGACCAGCAGGGTGGGAGAGAACGATCTTTCGTTGATGACTTATTCCAGTCCAGGTCAGCAATGCTGAGAGTATCGTTTTGAGATTCATTTCCGTTTGGGAAACTGCCACTTCATTTCGGCGCCTTTGCTGCAAACCACCGGTACTTTGGAAGAAAACGGGCACCCAGTTTGGGATCGCCTCCTGCCTGGGGCCTTTTCCAGGCCTTGGCGCAACTGAAGCCACGCAATTGGATATGCCCCTGTGCCCGCTCCTTGCGGATTCTCTGCGTGCCCCGACCGCAGTGCCCCGTCGGTGGGAGCCACTGATCCGAATCCGTTGTGCAGAAAACTAGCAAACTGTTCTTTTGTTAGATCGCAGCTGCTTGAAAAGGCTCAGGCGGTGCCACATGTAGAGACTTCCTTGACAGACGCGGTGCTTTGCAGCTGTGCTGGCTTTCGTGATGTGCTTGCAGCGCATGCTGGTATGCAGGGCCGCACGGTCGGAAAGCAGCCCGTTTCTCGGAAAACCGCTCTGCGCAGACCATGCAACATGGAACATCATGCAGGGGGTTCCGACTAAGACTAAGGTCGATGCTTTCGCGATATTTCGCATCAAAGTGTACTTCGCCATCACCAGAGGTGGTGCAATTTCACATCAAATCATCTAGCGGTCTAGCGGGTGCTGCAGCATGCTTGCAAGGATCGTGTTCAAGCAAGCTTGGCAGACGTGGCAGATGGTGCTTGCAGGACCCATATCTCTGCAAGAGTGCGGGTTCGGAATATCATGAGTTGAGGAATGTCAATGAGTTGTGTCAACAACGGCATACCAGGGCCAAGGAAAGGCTGTACACAAAGATCGGTGGACCTAGCTGTCGAGCTTATTGGCTGTCGACTCCACGGTGCAAATAGAGCGAACTGAACGACGAAGACGAACGAAGCCAGAAAGCCGCATGCAGGACGCTTCATCAAAGCTCACAGCGCCATAAGCCTTGCGCGAGGCAATTGCTCGAAGGACCGGCCATGACCATTTGCTTGCATGCCATGGTTTTTGTCTCATGCTTTTATTGCTTCATTTTGGGCTGGCCTTAGTTGAACTTAGGCACACGTCGCTCTGGGGCGACGAGGGCTGGGGCATGGTTTCTCTGGAGCATTGCTCTGTTGGGCCTGCCTTGGGTTCTGGGGGGCTTCTCGGTGGACCATGTGGGGCTGGCCGCCTTGTCGGGGCTTAGTGCGACGCCTGCCCCAGCGAAGAGGCGTTTATGGACCCTGGATGCAGAAGCTGCTTGTGGGGTTCAGGGAAAAGTTTGGGATTTCGAGAGAGAGAGGGAGAGAGAGAGGCAAGCAACATGCCAGCGGAGTTGTTTACTGCACGTAATATCGTGCTTACCACCAACAGACGGGCAGCGCAAGTGGCGGCTTGCCCTCAAGCCTGGTGAAAGAAAGAGGCAAGCAAGCGAGAAAGAGAGAGAGAGAGAGAGAGACTGAAACAACCCAACCCCAGACGCCCAGCAAGCAAGCAAACAAAAGAGAGAGTCACACCGACCTTGCCGAGTCACGGCGAATGACCCGGGGGCGCGGCGCAGACGGAGAACCAGTTGCGCGAACTCGCGCGGGGGGAAGTTGCCAGGGTTTCAGGCTTCTCGTTCGGGATGCAGGCAGCGCTGAGGCAGGTAGGCATGGGTTTCAGTATGTTTCAGTGCAGCGGCAAACCAGCCGCAGAAGTCAGTACCACTGTTGCAGCGGGGCACCAGAGGGAGTTTGTGGTGTTACAGTATTACAGTACCTCAGAACTCCTCTCCTTGCCCAATTGAGCCCATCCTTCAATATGAAGGACGGGGTTGCGCTGACACGCGGGTCGTGGGGACCCGTGCTGCTAAGCTTGCAGCAAAGCAAAGCAAAGAGAGGCAGAGAGAGGGAAATGAAGAAACAGTCAATACTTGTGACACGGGGGGAGCGTATGCGTGCATAATTCATATGTCCTCATACAGATCGTGGAACACCGAAACACACAGATCCAATATATGCCCCTTTTCCCTTCCGGTCGAAAAACCATCTTACTTTCACACCCCTCTACAGTAACAGCCCGTACAAGACGGGCGGGCCTTAGTGCCGTGGGGGCTTACTCGCCCCTTAAGCATGGGAGAAAAAGAGAGAAGAAAGAACGAAAGAGCGAACGAACGAACGAGGCAACGAAAAAACGCAAGAACGAATGAAAGAACGAAGTAACGAGAAAGCGCGACAGAGATAGAGGGCGAATTCGCTTCTGCGAACTCGCGCTGGGGCTTCGGCTGGCATTCAGAGAGATGTAGTCGATGCTCTGACTTAGATGATTTGGCAAAACTTCTCTTTGCAGTGGGTGCACCTGTTTCATTCGTGTTTATTTGGAACCTCCTTCAAAACCCAGAAACCGGTGCGCCCTCAGCGTCGTGGGTTTCATCTTCCCCGGAGCCTGAGGAAGGGCAGAAACCCTGGTCCGTTGCAAGAAATCGATATCGAAGTTATAAAGGCCGTTTCCCAAGGTTCAAAACCCAGTCAGGTGGAACGAAGACCTCACAGCTTCAAATGCTTTGCAACGGATAGATAGCAAAGTATGCCAGGCTTGCCGCAAGCAGACCGACAAGAAACTTTGACCTGGATGGCACAGGTTGGTGTTGGAAGTCCTTCGTTCTGTTGACGCCTTCAAGCCTACAGTAGCTTGAGCACGGCAGGCATTCGAGGTTATGAGCTTTCCGGATACTTTGCTTTTCGATACAGCCCACACCCCAGCATGATGAGTTGCCCAAAGCCGCTCAAAACGGAACAGACGAGGCAATGTTGCTGGATCGGTACTATGCCAGCCTGCCCAAGGAGGTGCTCCATCACTGGCCACTGTGAGAGGCTTTTCGAGCACTTACCGCCTCGATGTTCAGGACTTCAATACTGCAGAATCGCAAAGAAGGCTGTTGGCAGCCGCTCACTACTCAGGGAATGTGGCGAGTTGCATGCCGTCTTGCACCAATCGCCACACTAACTGTGCAACATGCAAGGTTTGTGTGGCGCTGAAAACTGGATCCAACGTAGAACCGCAGCTGCCGCTGCGACAGGTGCGCAGTGGCTGCCTTCCAGATCACTATTTGAGGGCTCCATTAACAGAGTGAGAGAAAGAGAGAAAGAGAAAGAGAGAAAGACTGAGAGGAAGAGTCACACATGTACACAGACGTACATTAGGGGTTGCCTCTAACATTAACAGGCACCACTTCTTTAGAAGCCACGTGCAAGCCTTAATGCAACCCTTAACCCGACCTTAAAGCAACCCTTAACCTAGCCTCTCCATGCCTTAAAGCAACCCTTAACCTAGCCTTTGAAAAGCCTTAAAGCCACCCTTAACCCAGCCTTTCCGAGCCTTAATACAACCCTTAACCTGGCCCCGTAGCCTAGCCTTCACGAAGCCTTAAAGCAACCCTTAACCTAGCCTCTCCAAGCCTCAAAGCAACCCTTAACCTAGCCTCTGAAAAGCCTTAAAGCCACCCTGAACCCAGCCTTTCCGAGCCTTAATGCAAGCCTTAACCTGGCCCCGTAGCCTAGCCTTCACGAAGCCTTAAAGCAACCCTTAACCTAGCCTTCTCCAAGCCTTAAAGCAACCCTTAACCTAGCCTTGCCGAGCCTGAAAGCAACCCTTAACCTAGCCTTCACGAAGCCTTAAAGCAACCCTTAACCTTCTCCAAGCCTTCAAAACCTAAGCCGTCCCCGGACCTGAACTCAGCCGTCGTCTCCCACCTGCAAAGCAACCCAGAGCCGAGCCCATGTCATCAACCGAGCCTGAACTGAGCCTAAGCCGAACAGCAGCTTGAACTAAGCCGTACTTTGACCGAACCCACAAGCATCCCGCAACTCAGGCTTTCTGGATAGACAAGCACCCTACCTTGGCACCTTCAACAAAGCCCTCCTCCAAGACTGTTGTCGTGTGATCCTTTCAAGCCTCAGCATCTCATTCGGGGGGCGGGAGGGCTTCTCAGCAGCCCATGGAGGGCATGGATTTGCTGGAGGCTTGTTCTGACGATGAGACAGCTTTGGCGCCAGTCGAGGCAACCGAGGCAGTAGCAATAGCAGCAGACGAAGCAATTGAGGAAGCTGGTTTGGCTCCTGCAAGGGCCGAACGCCAGTTGCAGAACCGGGGCCCAGTAGATTCGATGCATGCGGGGCAAAGTGGGCAAGGGCCGACACGGCTCTGCGATCGAACGAAACATGGTCTGTGCTTTGCTGAGATCCGCCAAGAGGGCGAAGCGTAGTAGCGATGCAGGTGACGAGGTTCTGGGTGCATTGCAGGGTGCTACGTTGAAGAAAAACAACAAATGCTTCAATGTCATCGCGAAGCCTGGTCGCACCGGCGGGGTGCACATAACCCTGGAGCAAAGAGCAACTCGTTGAAATCGCTACGTACGCAAGATACACTTTAGCAAATTCATTCGGGCATCGTATGGGTAAAATACGAACAACGTTGCTTTGGGAGTGCTATTAGATGTGGACCCGTCAACTATCCCACGTTGGCAGAAGACGTGTGCTGGCGTGGCGATGGCACAGCAGGTGAGAATCCTCGCCCGCATAGCTTCGTACTGCTCGAGGGTGCCGCCTTTGACGGTACACCACCACCTCAAGTTCGATCAAGCGACTGTGTCAACCGCACTAGCACCAGGGGGCAATGGGCGAAAGGTGAAAAGTGCATGGAGTGTTCTTGTCGTGAGAGGGGAACTCCAGATCCGGTGGTCTTCGGGTGCCAAGCTGACGGTGCGGTTGGTCTATCCACCTGTTCCCTTGATATCTTCCGGAGCAGACCAACTATACTACGGACTGGCCCACCACCCGTCTTACTATGCAATCAATCATTTGATTGGCATGGTCTCTGCACGTGCTACGGTTCGTTGTTCCTTGCATGAAGTCGATGGCGCTTATGCAAACCTCCGGCTACATCAGTATCTGTTATCTTTGGACGCTTACTCCGCTCCAGGTGGATGTCATCTCGAAAGTGCTCGGTCCCAATTGCATGCCACACACCTCACTTCTGTTTCAATGCTGGCCATGCTGGGAGGGAACTTGTTGTCAAGGTTGTATGCGTTCAGCGTCTTTTGCCGTAATCTTGGGTACCTACTTCGTTTGCAGATTGCGGTGAAAGAATGGATCGCCGACGCTTGGCAGCCATAAAAGCTAAGTAACATATCCGCCGCCTTCCGATGCTTATCCATTTGCCTTCGACATAATTTCACATCCCAGCCCCTAACACACTGCCCAGATAGCACCGCTGAGGTCCTAGTGACTTCCAACGTCCAAGTAGTGTGCTCGTGCGGGCGGGCTACTTGGGATAGTCGGCAGTGACATTCACGGTTTTGGTGTGGACGTAGCTGTATTTCTCGGGGCAGGTGTTCCGGACAATCTAAAAGAACCTGGTCTTGATCCCCGATGCCAATGCTTCAGACGTGGTGACAGATCCGCTTGCAAGGGAGACAGTGGATTTCTTGGAGACTTGGCATCGCAAGGACGGAGGGCAGGAAGATTTTCCGGGAGATGTGCCGGCGATGGTGACTCAGTTTGCATGCCATACAGGGCCACCTAGTCATCGATACAACCCTGCATGTCCCGTGGGCAAGGCTGAGGTAGCTGAGAGCATGGCTTCCACACTGGTTTCGCTACTTCTCACGTGCTTTTTGCAGCTTCGAATTTCACTGGTATTGGAGTTCTCCTAAACCGGTGCTTTCCCAGCATCTTTGACTTGGCTTTCAAGCCGATGATGTTTCGAGTGCAAGACGGCCAGCGATCCCGATGAAGATCCTCGCCTGGGGTTGTATTTTCACGAAACGCAGGGAAAGCGGTACTTGGGCACGAAGACCTTTCTGAATTGCCCTTTGGGCCAGTTGCAGTGCAGGTGCTGGCTTGTTTTGTCAGAGAACTTGAGCAGGCTGGTTTACTTCTGGCTGCACGAATTAAACAGCAGGTCGCACGGCGTGCACGTGACCTCGTGTGTGCAAGCTCCTGGACGTGCGAAGCTCAGCGGCCTGGGCAGTTCTGCAAAACATTGCTCACCAACTGCAAGACCCTCATGGTCGAGGTAGGATAAGCATGCTGTGGCGATCTGCGGGATGCAGTACGAGGAGTGGTGTGCAACCTTGCAGCATGAAGTGCGGACTCTGCGAAGGGCTCTCCTGAACTTGTCAGCTTGGGTGTTTCGTCACCATATCGTTTCCTGGAATCAACCCCCCCTGGACTCTCTTGATGTTTACGGACCCAGAAGCAGAGACGACGGTTCTTCGAGACATTGCAGCCCATTGGGACAGTGTGAAATCATGCTGTGTCCGACCTGGACTGGCCAGGGATTTGAAGAAGCAGGGTGTGGCCGCTGACCAGCTGGCTTCAGAACCCAAGTGGGTTGCCCTGCTTTCAGGAGTCGCGAATTTATTGAGCATGTCGATAGTTGACGTTGAGTGCAAGCATGCACTGAGTCGGCGCTGGTCTGACAGAACGTTTCCAAACATCATTGCCAAACACATCAACAGAGAATGTCAGACTTCGGTGCAGGATGCAAGGGACCGGGCAAAGAATGCGACCCTTCAGGTTTCCGGGGCCTCTGCCACCAGCTGTGTCGTCTGCGCAAGGAAAGCGGGTCGTGAGTGTGAAGGCAAAGCAGACGAGATCCAAGGGTGCATTGTCTTTTTTTCGCGATGAGTGCCTACATGTGCAACAGCAATTGCAACCGCAGGCCCGGATCAATCCTGCAAGCAAGGACTTTTGGGACATGGTCAAGTCCAAGTGGCAGGAGCTTTCGCCGCAGCAGCAGCAGTACTACGAGGAGTTGTCTTTTGAATCGAAGCTGGAGCAGCAGAGCCGCAGAGCCGCACAGAAACGGGACGAGCCAGCGTCGTCGACGTCGGGAGCTGTGGCCGTGCAGCAAGGCAACCGTGTCACACATTTGTGTGTGCCAAGCCGCCGCCCCGGGTGGCATGCTCCCGTCTGTCTGCGCTGGGGTAGGTTTGGCTAATGGCCAGCGCGTACAGCAAACCCTCAACCCTATATAGTCCACGTAGCAGCCGTAGCAGCCGTAGCATGTACTCTGCTGTTGGCCCTGTTGCTTCAGGCCCACGCTTGTGTGCTACAGGAACCCTGGTCAGGTCAGATTGACATCACGAATTCGAGTCTCCCTTGTGCTCTGCTTTCTTCCTGTTGCTCAAATGCTGCGGTCGGCGCGGAGGTCGGGGGTGACCTCCCCCGGCCTGCGACCAAGGTGCGTCGTGCAAAGGTAAGTGCGGGGCTTGACCGCCCTCGCCCGGAGGTAAAGAAGATCGGTCAGCTCCCGCCTTTGTCCTCTGCGCAACCGGCCTTCCATGCTGCGACACCTGCTGATGTGGAGCCCATAATGCCAACAACTGTGGTCGCTGCGCGTCCCCTACCCTCTGCGATTATTCTTCCTGCGTGTAGCCTGGCGGCAGCTGAGTCGGAGGAGCGCAAGCGCCTGGCCACTGTTTGGTTGGGCTTTGCAGATGTTGCGCGAAGGGATAGCAAATTGTTCGTTGACCTGGGGCCTTATGAGACTGTGCGTCTTTTGCCCCTATTTCTAGACAGGGTGCCAGCAACTTTGCAGGTGCATTTAACAGGTTGGCGTGCTTGGCTTTCATTTTGTGCGAGCGCAGCCTGGCCGGCATGTCGACCAAGCCTGTAACAGATGCTGGACTTCCTGGCCAGCCGGCGCCATTACAGACCACGGCCGCCGCCGTCGCAAGAGTGCGCTTGGCGAACTTTCAGCGTTAAAGTTTGCGACTTACAAGTTCCAAGTGGAGCAACTTCAGAGTGTGCTTGAGAGCCCCTTACTGGCAGCCTGGCAGCGTGGCAGAATTCCGCTGAGTGCATGCGGCTGGAGCAAAGGAGGCGCTGCCGCTTCCTCTGGTTGTTCTGCTTCGCTTTGAGCAGGCGTTGGTCAACGTGGCCGGTGAGGACGCCTCCTCTTATCCGTGTTGTTGGTAATGGCCTGGGCGAGCCTACGCTGGTTGTGCTGGGTAGCGATCATCTAGCAGGATGGTGTTGGAGAACTAAGTCAAGCAAGCGAGGGATGCCTTGGGGCTGCCTCTTGAATAAGGGTTGGGCCTCGGAGGTTTGCAGCTTGCGAGATGCGTGCCCAGAGCGTGATTTTCGTGCTAGACTGCAAGGGAAAACCGCTTGGCTACTCTGGCATGCTGGCACAGTTCCGGCGCTGCCTCGCAGTGTATGCTGGCCGCTCACCCAGCGTGGCAAGTCGGTTCACCTTGCACTCGCTAAAGACCACGCTCCTGGCCTGGTCATCACTGGAAGTACCGGAGGTGCTCTGGGAGGCACAGGGGCATCACAGATCGGCAACCGTAAATGCTTGTGAGTGAAGCGTTATTCGCGTGACGACATCAATTCCCAACTCAGTTGCCAGCGAGAGATGGTCGCCAAACTGCGCAACGGTTGGCCGGTTGGCGCCCCTATGTGCCTGTTTGAGGCGCACGTGCCCGCGCTTCCGCGAGTCGAAGAGGATGCAGAGCCTGGCGAGCTGCCTTCCGACACTGAGGCGGCGTCCGTTGGATGCTGAAGTTGCCGCCGACCCCGCAAGTGATTCTGAGCACGGGGAGTTCGAGAGCGAGTCTGAAGCTAGTGTGGCTAGCGGCTAGCGTGGCCCCTACCCTCGCAGATCTGACTGACCGGGAAGGTAGCTGGCTTCTGAATGCAGTTTTCCGGTTGCGCTCATAGTCCGTGCGGTGCAGCGAGCTTGAGTCATGGGTCCTGGCGTGCCGGCCAAGTTTACAGCTTGGAAAGCACTATGAGTGATGCGGCCATTCGGGCTGTTGGGGCTCTTGCTGAGGCAGCCCAAACGCTTATTTCGGGCCCTTTGGGGATCCTGACTGGGCATGTGGCCTGGGGTTTTCTATTCTCGCAGGAGCTGCAGGAATTTATGAAACTACCCATGGCCTTGTCCGGTGGACCAGCATCCACGTGCTTTGGCTCGCTAGTCAGTGTGCGTATAACCACTCTGCGCTGTTCCCTTGCTTGTTTTGCGCTCTTTGTCATGCCTGCGAGCAGTGCGGCCCCGTGGCGTACCACCATGGTGCATTGCTGACGCGATCATCCGGCTTGGCTATGCCGAGGAGGGCTTGTTCCGCGCTGCTTTTGTTGATCAGCAAGCCTTTGAGGGTTGGCTGAACAAGCTACGTCACAAACTAGGCGATGCAGATCTAACTGCACTCAGCGATGAGGATTGGGGCACTCACCCTCATCCACCTGCGTATGTTATGGAAATCCGGGATGCCCGTGCAGCAGCCGCCTGCCGCTTCGGTTACACCGGATGCACTGGCTTTGGCCCCAGCCGGTTCCATTCCAGGGGCAGGAACTAAGTTGATTGCCGCTGGGTGAATGCGGCGTAAGCTCGAAAAGGACTACACTTCCTGTGTTGTGACCCGTGAGACACTCCCCGTCACCAGCAAGCCGCCGACAAGTTCTTCGAGTGGCTGCCGTGGCGGCGCATCCTCAGCGAGGAACAGTTGTTGGAGGTCAAGGCCCGCCGGAGCAAGTCTAGCTCCGATGGCCCGGCGCCAGATGAGTGGGACATGGAGCTAGCCGGTGCAGCGTTGCGCGTCCAGCAGACACTGGAGAGCAGGGCACATGCATTCGCAACGGTTCCAGCCTGGGTTGTGTGCACGAAGAAATTTATGGTCCTATATGCTTGCAAACCCTCTGACATGTTTCGGGCCCCCACAGCACAAGAAGCCGAGGCGGCAGATCGCCTTGTGCTCGAAGAGGTGTTCCAGTTGTGCTTCTCGGGACACGCGCTCGATGACGCCTTGACGAACATCGTTGTGGACATGGACATGCTTCGCCATGTCCCTGTTGAGCGGCCAAAGATCTTGAAGGCAGAGAGGGAAAAGGCCCAAGTGCGCCCTCCGCCTACGCCGTCCGGCCTTCCGCCTCTGCCCCGGAAAACAGAGAGCAAGCGCCAACTTGGCAGTGCAGGCTTGGGGCACCAGAAGCGTGTGCGCAATGGCGAGTGCTGGCTCTGGGTGGACGGCAAGTGCGCTAATCGACAGTGCCGTTTCAAGCACGCGTGCGCCGTGTGCGGCGACAAGTCGCACCATGCCGCAGAATGCTTAGCCCGGGCCGGGTAGTACAATGCTTAGCTCCGTAGCTAAGCCAAGCATTGTGCTACCCCGTCCCGGAAGGGCTCAGTAAGGGTCCTTAAAAAAGAATTTGGGGGTGCCTCCCAACCCACTCAAACGAGATGATTTCTCGTTTGAGTGAATAATTCCACCCGCCCCACCGCACTTTTTTGGCTCGGGAGATCGACTTTAACAGGGCCCAATCCCGGCTGATGCTCACGATGCTCGCTTTTTAGGGTGTCCAAGGTAGTCATGTAGATTTCCATGACGACTTTTTAACAGGGCCCAATCCCGGCTGATGCTCATGATGCTTGCTTTCAGGGTGTCCAGGGTAGTCATGTAAATTTACATGACAACTTGTTGTGAAAAATGGGTGTCCAACTTTCCACGTCTTCTTTCAATGGGCTACTATTCAAGTGGAGCATAGGGGCCGGGCGGGGTGGGGCAGGGCAGGGCGGGGCAGCGGTGGGGGCAGATGAAGGAGATGGGGCAGGGGGAGGGGGAGAGAGGGAAGGAAGGAAGGGAAAGCAGGGGAGGGTTAAGGAACAAACGGATCTTAGATCTGTTTGGATGCAGCACAAAACAACAAGTATACATTGTAACTTTTCATATGTATATCATGTACATATAATTATACTTATACAGTTATACAGAATACGGTGTACCGTGTTAGGGTGCCAGACAACAGCCAAGATCAGGAAACCATTCCAGGGCGGCTTGCATCCACCCCAAGCCGTTGGAATATGTAATTGACAATGATGTTCATGATACTCACGATGCTCGCAGGTAAACTGCTTCAGACAGTTACAGGTCTGTAACCTTCCCATATTAGATTCACGAGATTCTCTGAAGTGGAAATGAATGGAAGACGATGAAGACATCGCAGATAACATACTACTGATAGCAGGTGGTTGCGCATCTGGGGCACGACGAGGCATTAGCTGGTCCAAGCCGTGTGTCGGGGGAACTCGTCAGATCATATTTGGCGCTAACTCTGGTGCAGCTCCGCTGCGCGGCAGGTTCCCTTTGACGATGTCATTGCCGCTGAGCTTATCATTCTGAGGAAGCTCAGGCATTTTGCAAGATTTTGCAGCTCCGTCCCTTTGCGAAAAGTCTCTTTGGATCTTGGCAGGTTTGACGTGGGTACGCCGACTTCAAGAGATTTCCTAGAGGCAGTGCACGCATCCGGAACAGCCTCGTGCGCAAAGTTTGAAGCCTTTCTCAGGCGCTTGGTGCCAGGCTGAGCAGTTTCCAAGCGCCACGAGCTTGCCTTCAAGGTCATTCATCGCAGACTTTGCTTCCAGTCCCGTCGTTCAGCTTTCTCGTTCCACTTTGGTAGACGCCGTCTGTCTGAGGCCTGATCGAGCCGAACACTTGGCAGATTTCTTGTGCACGCCTGAGGAATATCCGGGCATGGCCATTGAATCTGGTGGCACTCTTTCCTGGGGCGGATCCGTGTAACATAGTTTTCGGAGGACGCTTCTCAGTTACGATGCGATGCGCTTGGTGGTGTTGCTGAGGCTGCAGCTGTCCCTGGCAGATGCTGGTTTGCATTACAGGCATGTCGTCCTTTTGTGTCTCTGTGTGGCCTATGCGTTGCTGCTCCAGGTATCCGCACTCGATGCTGGCTGCTGCAGCCCTGCTTCTGGCCCTCTCGGTAACCTGCGCTCCAGCAGCCGCACAGACGGAGCTCCCGGCTTGTGGGTCTAAGCGGCTCATAGTCGCGTCATGCTTCCACGTGCAGGCGATACTGGAGGACCTGGAGTTGCACTTTCCAGAGGCGGCGCATCTTGAGGAGCTTGGATTTTTTTTGGGTCATTCCCCCAAGGCCGCGGATCAACACACCACTTTGGCCAGGCTCTCAAATGTTCCCCTGTGGCAACTGCATCCTGGCGCTTATCAAACGAGCTTTCGTCCAAGGCAAACTGCGGACGTGATTTGCAGTCACTCTGGCTCATGACTTTTGCCAACCAAGAGAACATGTGCCCCTTGTGATGCGAAGCCGTAGTAAATCTTCGTGATGTATATAATTACATGCTACCCGAGGAGTGCATTGCCCGTCGTGCTGTGTTTATCATGAATATGTATCAGCATACTCCCCGTTACATGCGTGGAGTATCGTGGAGTGGATATGTCTTTGGAAGGTACCTGAATCATATCCGCCTAAAATTCTCACGGGCCAACTACCGTTCAGGCGCGTTGCCCGTGAAGAGAGTGCAAGAGGAGTTGATTCATTTGAAGCGGTTGTGCTTGTGACATCTTGTGACTTGCAGTTTCGACGCTTCGGCCTCCGGGGGCACCCATCGCGATTGTCCCCAGCAAGGCTCCAGGCAAGGCTGAGAGATTCACAGAGGAGTAGGAACCTAGCAGATGCCACAACCAAATCTCAGGGGCTGTGTGTCAAGAGTGAATTTCTTAAAGTCAAGCGCTTCAGGTGGAAGGTTCACGAATCCACCAATATCTTTTGACTCCATCGACCCTCTAACAGAACTGCTATCGCTCATTATGCAACGAAAGAGAGGTCAACCGGATGGAATGCATCTGGGCCATGATAGCCAACAGATCACTTTCCTGGTCGTCCTAACATGGTATCGCGGAGGTTTCTGGTGCAATAGCTTGACCCTAAATCCCTGAACCCTAAACTTGAATGCAACAGTCTCAACGCAGCTCTCGAGAGAACGAGGTTCTTCCAGCCAACTGCATGCTTGGTAAGTTTGCTTGGCAATGAAAGTTTCAACACAGATAGATAACAGAAAGGATGTATTTGGGATAGGCGTACAATCCAAGAGATCTGTGTATACAACGCAGGCATTTCAGCATTATGTTTTCGTTGATTCCGCTTTCAGGAATGTCTGGTGTTGGGCAGCCGGAGGACTCGACTCGTGACGGGTTCACAGATTGACCCGATATTTCGCACCGTTCTGATGTGACACAGGAGCAACAGGCAGCACTCCGCCCTTCCAAGCCAAGTCTGGATAGTTCTGTCAGTGTCTTAGAGAAGACCGCATGGCGGGCGTTTGCCGATACTTGGCAGGATCAGCTGAACAGGATAAACTTCGCGAGCCATATGCGATTGAAGCTTGTTCAAAATGTCGTGGAAAATCGATGTCTGCATCCATGGGCTGGCGTCCGGAGAGATGAAATCACACGCTGAGCCCAGTCTGCGTCCGAGAGCCGAGAGGAGTCAGAAAACAAGCACTGAGTCGCGAAACATGTCGGGTGGAGTCTCAAAGCAACGAGCATCTGCATCGGCAAACGGCTAGCTGGAACACAGAGTCCCAAGGGTTTCGGGTTCAGAAGGTTGGGCTTCGCAAGGTCGTTTTTCATCGCCAAGTGTTTGCTGTCACTTCATCCTCCCAAAATCCTTCATTCAAAAACTGGTGTGTCTGCTATTTCTGGGGTTTGCTATGGCTTGCTGGTTTACGGCCGCCGTTCGTTTCTGAGGATCCAATTCCATGTCTTGTTCTGCTCCACAAGAATGCCACAAAAGGCCGCCTGAAAAGGAGGCAGCCTTGAAGTGATGTTGAACCCGAGATTGCCTTACACTCTTGGCAAAAGAAGCCACAACATCGGAGCACAGCCCCATCAAGGCTTGAATAAATGAGTCGAGCATTGATCTAAAGGTCTGTGTCTTGGGTTTTGTATCACGCAATTTCAAGATGTGAATGTAAAGCAATGTGTCCGCGCGATGGCTCCGCAAAATTCCTCGAGCACGTTTACATAGGAGGCTTGGGGCATACAGGACTTATAGAAGATAAAACATCATATGTCTCAATCGCGGTCTGATGTAAGGTTTCGAACTGAAACCTTGAGGCTCCGGGGAGGATGATGGGGTTTGAGTCTTTGCGGCATTCCTGCGGCCTGCAGAAAAGTCTCGGGCATTTCTGCAAAAATGGATCACGCCGAACAGCGATAGAGCAAGCATTTCCCATCCGATCCCTCTTGTATCCTCTTGTCACTTAAAGTCCGATTTTCGTAAGAATTGCAAATGCACTACTTCGCTTTGCCTCCAATGTCGTCCCGAAAAAACTTGTCCTGTCTTGTGCAGCCTGTGCGAAAACCGCTCCCGACTTTTAGTACTAAATGCCGCCAGCCTTTCCTTGGGTTATTATGTAGGGCCTGGCGGCATGGCCGGCAGGACACGAACTCTAAGCTTGAGCCTTAAGCCATACGTTCTCCGCCCTCGCCCCCCGCGGCCGCGCGCGCCGTACGCAAGCATCAGCAGCATCATGGTCACCGTTGGTGTTTCCTTGCCCGTGCTTTGGAACCAAAACCCCCTGAAGACGGCCCCAAAGCCAGGTACGGGAGCAAAGCGACACCATCGGTGCTTCATTTCTCCAATGTGAGGCTTTCATGCTGTACCACCCTGCAGACTGCGCAGTTTCATCTCACGACCCAAAACCAAAGACGGCCCAAGCGTCCCCTAGGCGCCCGAAAGGGTGCCCCTGATGCTCATGATGCGCTCCCGCCACGGCTTCCTACGACTTCCAAAAACGCACAAAAAACGCGCCATGCCTTGGGGGGAGCCTCATCGGAGCTGCCTCGAAAGTGGGCGTGTTCCACGATGCCGTATCACAGCCCCCGGGAAGGGAAACATAGGGTCCGATGATGCTCAAGGATGCGGGGTCGGCGGTACTGGTGTCACCCCGGAAAGACTTCGGAAAACTCCTGTCCGCCATTCGAAACACTTCACTGCAATAAATGGAGTACCTCGCCCAGCCCGTGTCGCTTCGCCAGAACCGCAGCGGAGAACGGCTTTCTGCCGGCCTTGTGTGCTAATGCTGGGAGCCGACTTGTCAATTGTCGCTTGTGTCTGTGTCAGCTCTGTGGCGACAAGAGGTGAGTAGGAGCTGTTTGCCAATTCTCAAGAGCTATCTTGAACAAATTTTAAAGCCTGTTTCCCGACTTCCGAGTTCCTGCTATTTGAATCAACGGCTAGAGGTCTGTGGGCGCGAAAACAACCACGCAAGTCCCAAGATCTCAGAATTCAACGAACAATACGGCCGACTGGGTTGCTGCTTACAGCGGGACCTCCCGGGGCCGAGGCTCCAGATCACGCCGAAAGATGCAAAACGGCGCCGCCGCACTCTTACATCTACCCGCCAGATCAGCCGTGCCTTCCTTCACCGTCTTGCATAATGCACTGCCCAAACTTTCACATGCTCCACCAGGCATCTCCAGGAGAACTGCCGTTGGAGCTGCTTCAGTGACACGTTGCCTGTGCAGTCTGCTGCCATACTTACATAGAGTCTCCCTCTTTCTTTCTTGTGTGGGGCATGGCAGCTCCCTGCCCACGCCTGCGCGCACCGCCGCGCGCCAGCGCTCCAGGCCATTGCAGCAACTCGCGGCTCGCGGCACTCCGCGCCGCATGGGCCCGAGCACGGGCTGCATTGGAGCTGGGCGACATGATTTCTAAAGACTTAAGATGAGCAAAGTGCAGTAGCTTTAAAGCTGATGTGCTGGCATGTTGCAATGGAGCCGGTGGGCANTCCTTCGCTTGGCCACCAGAAATTCTGAGCCCGAAGCCCCAGCATGGCTGGTTGTTGACAGGCCGGGTTCGCAGGGCTGCTCCGCGGGGCCGGACTGTGGGCATTATTTGTGAAGCCCGCGCAAACGCGGCTATTGGCCGAGCTGTGGCAGCCGTGTGCGAACGTGGGGGTGGGCTGGGGTGGGTGCCGTATCAGAGCCTGGGCAAACATGTACATTTGGGATGCTTGACATGGGCGGGCGTGCTCTGAGTCGAGGGGAATTGCCAGCCCAACCGTTCGGTCGCTACAAGGCGCCGCAGCTGCGTGCACGGTTGGCGCGTGGTGTTCTGGACGCACTACGGAAGGCGGGCGTTCGACGCGAGAGGCCAGCATGTCGAGGCGCTCGCCGGAGACACGTTGGATGCCGTGCATGTTTTTTTGCATCGGTGTCGCTGGAAATTTGCAAGCTACTGTATCAGACATGTGTACACGTGCGGCCAGTCATTGTTATGCAGGTGTGGCAGGACCTATGCTTCCTCGACCTTGCGGTGCCGAGCGATTTCTCGTTGCATTTGGGTCGCGGCACGGGTCTCACATCGACGGCCTTCTTAAGGCAGCGTGTGTTGGAGGGTAATAAGGACTTTAAATCTCCTAAACCCGAAACTGTAACGCATGTCTCGGCAGGTGCGTGCATGCGCAAGCTGGGCAGCATCGTCAGTTCCGTGAAGAGATGGCACGTCTGTCGCTGCCGCTGTCAACGTTCACAGATGTTCACAGCATGACTGTGAGTTTTGGGCATGCGCTGGCGAAGCTTCGTTTCTGCAGCATTTCGCCGACGGTCTGCTGGGAGAGCACGGTGCTTTTGTTTTGCATCTATGCAAAATGAGTTTTCTCAGGCATGCCTTTCCGTCGGGCCTCGCAGTTGCTACGGTGCGACAAGACCCGCGGTATTTGGAAGCCCCGCGTCGGAAAGCCGAATGCAGTTTCCGGAAAGCGCCAAGATGTGGCGGGCTTTCGCATGTTTGTCGAGGCGCCTGGCAAGGCAGTGCATTTGGGTAGCATATGTTCGCACTCCAGCCACAAGGTGCCATGGAGCCCTTCTGAAAGCTAAACGGTCGCTGCAAGCTCTGCGATCGACCTTGCGGTGTGAAAGCAATACCGGCGGTTCGACTCAAATTTCAATCGTTGGCGCCGCTGTCTGGTTACCTGTTGTTGAAAGAAGCAGGTATGGAAAGAGGTCCATGAGGTCCTTCGAAGCGACATTCGTTGTCAACGAGTGAGGCGGGGAAATGCCCGAACGTGCGTGCTGTTAAAACATCTGAACTTCATGCGACACTGTCGCGTCCAGCTCGACGAGTCGTGTCGTGCCCAATCTGCGGTTACGAAGTGGCGACGCGGGCGAAAGCACGAGTGCGTTGTCTGCATTGTCGTCCAGACGTCCGTCTGCCCACAAGTGCAATGGTGGGTACCGGGGAGGGTAGCGAGTAGCGAGAGCCGGGAAAGGCGGCGCAGGTTTCGAAGGGTTGGGCGGCTTCGAGGGGCAAGGGATGGGAGCAAGAAGAAATGTTGGGGAGGGTAGGAGGAGGAGGGGAAGGGGTGACAGGCGGCGAGGTAGGTAGGGTGCCCGAGTATGCGGATCTTCGACCAGTACCTGACAACGGTGCGCCCGGGAGTGACATCATCGAAGTAACAAGAAGGTAAACAGACGCCGCACCATTGCTTGCATTAGGAAAGGTAGCCAGTTGAACGCTGACAGGGCTTACGGTAGCCAAAACAGCATCCGAGGTACCTCGGAACCTGGGCTGTTTAGGACGCGGTTCGTAGCACACGGCGCGCCCAACTGTGAGATGGAAGCATCGGTATCTTCTGGTACGTGTGAGGAAGCTCTTCGTAAACGTGGCCGTTGGGAAAAAGAGCTTTGGCCAATTCCAGTACATTATCACGACAGCTCATGCAACCTGCGCCCTTCGACCAGGTATTGCTGCTGCTAAGTTTTTGGGCCGCTTGGGGTATTTGGACAACGGTGCCTTTGGCAGCATTGCTAGTGCTAGAGACGGTCTCAATCCTATCGAGGGTCATTTTGCTCCGGACCTCGAGATGGCCTTTGACGCCATCAAGGTGGTCCTTTACCCATGCAGGTCAAGCAGTCCCAGTTTTCCCACTTAATTAGGGAGTTCAGAGTGCTGGCTAGGTTCTGGCACAAGACAGCGTGGATCGTCCCTTTTGGTACTTGTGCCGCCATGGCACCAGCTTTCTGAGACATTGCCATCATGATTGTCCCAACGATTATCAATAAGACTGGAAGGATTGCCATTATGACGTCTTCATGCCGATTGCCAATAAGANCGATTGCCAATAAGATTGCAAAGATTGCCATTATGATGTCTTCATGCCGATTGCCACCTAACCTTCTGGCGGCTGGAATCCATTGGAATTGCTTGACATTGTACTTCATGCCGACTGATAACGAGCATCTGCACCAGACAGTCAAATTTTGGTCGATAAATTCAGTCCCACCGCTACAATCTGACCAGTATTGGAGGATGGGCTCTCCTTGGTATTTCTCCTACCTGACCTATATCCTC
>BGNK01001700.1:14846-70068 GCA_003297005.1 Symbiodinium sp. clade A Y106 | reverse complement strand
TGCTGTATGCTTCCGCCGACTTTTATGTTTTCCCCACACGTTAGTCCCATTACCAGGGCTGCTGACGAGTGGTCTCACTTGTGGACTCGCTCTGCGCGACTGAGAGAGAGAGAGAGAGATAGACACTGAAGAATGTCATGTAGTACAATCCTGCACTCTCATGCCCGTTTATGTAGCTCCGCATACGCACCATGGACCCAGTCGGGATCGGACTGTCCCAAGTTGTGAAAATGAGATCACGTGTTTAACCTGAGGCCCAACCAAAGCAATCACGTCTAGACTCGGATCGCGTGTGCAGCGCCCCGTGGTCGCCTTCACCACGGCGGCCCGGCGGCCAGCGCCGACGTCCGCGCCGCGGTCGAGGGTGCAGTGTGTGGGCATCCAGGCCGGCGTGCCAATGAGAACAAGGTTTTGGGGTTTAATAAACATAAATTCTTACAGTAAAAAACTCGAAGGAATACTATTTTTTAGTTTTCAGGGTGCTAGGGTTTGAGCTGCAGGGTTTAGGGGTTTGACAGAAATGGAATGGGCGTTCGAAGGCGGGAACCTGGCAATTTAGCCATTCAGCTCGCTTCGCTAGGTGGTCGCAGGTCCTCCGGAAAGGTACTTTTGTTGTACTTGCCTCATCTAATAGGTTGGAAGGTCGGGGAAGTCGTAGCGCACGCTTGCAATGCCAACAGGGCAGAAGCGAGAAGGAAAAGGTGCGTTTGGCTACCACTTCACTGCTTCATGAGGATCGCCTTTCTTCCTTTTTTCTTAATGCTGTCCTGGGCGATTCATTTAGCATTTGCTGGTTTTCCCGTCGTGACTTCGAGCTGTTCTCGTTGTGGTTACATTGCCGTTGTGCTCACCGTGGTATTTTTTTTTTTGATTTGTCTGTGTGCAAGTTATCAGATGGTGCGAAGCTGTAGGCCCTTGACCTCCTGAGACAATTAGTCATAGGGACCCTTAGGGGGGTAGGGGGAGGGGGGGTAGGGGGCCTTAATGCCCATAATAAGGACCTACTATTTAAGGAAGTATAGTCCCCTACCCCCCTCCCCCCTACCCCCCTAAGGGTCCCTATGAATTAGATGCTACAGAACTCCACGCAAGCCAACCTTCGGACTGTGGAAGCAGAACATGCGTGCATGCAGCCCATTCGGGGCAGATTACGGTTCACTGACATCATACCTCCACAGAAAAGCCTAAGCAAAGCCTAGACCGTGCAAAAGGCAAAGACACGGCACTTCCCCAAATCCTATCTTCTATATGACGAAACGTTGTCTGTGTCCGGTGACCTCGTTTCCTTCGTCAGGCGTCCCCCGGACGACAGGGTCGCGTGACTGCCGGTGTCCCAAGGACGACACCTCACTTTGAGCAATCTCGACCCGCCTGTTTCAAGGATCTTGATACGAGAACCCCTATTGTCTTGCTTCTTCTGGGAGGTTTCGAAACCAGGCGTCTAGAGTAGCTCGAAGCAAGGACGAGGAAGGTGATGTCATCGTTGCGTATTCAACAACAGAGACCCGAGCCCTTGACGAACCTCTGTATACAACTGAGCTCTGGGCCTTTGTGGCTGAGCAGCCTGCAGATCTTTGCCTGTGGCTTGCAGCTTGTAGATGAGGCCAGGCTATGTGGAAGTTCCCAAACTCGAAAGCACGGCTTGGGCTCTCGTTTATGTCTCTCCGGATACTAGGAGGGTTTGGACTGGCTTTCAACCCTAAACCCTAAACCCTAAACCCTAAACCGTGGCCGGTGCTCCAGGAGAGTTGCGAACTGTGTGCAGTCGTCGAGGCCTCAGCGCAGGAAGGCGTGAAATGCAGCGGATGTCCGGCTGCTCTGAGTATTCTCGGTTCGGATCCTCAATCAAGCTCTGATACAGAAGGCTCCTTATTATAATTACGGTATAATATACCCCAAAACCTGGGATCTTAGGGAGTAAGGCTATAATGAAGTACAGGGTACAGCGCGGTTGCAGTGTCTACGCACCACGATCTTCTACGTAAAACCCTAAACTCCGTATTGTAAACCCTGGTGACGAAGTCCCAAAAACCCTAAATCCTGAACCCTCATCCCCAATAAACCCCAAGCCCAAAGCCCTAAACCCCAAACCCTAAATCCTCAACCCCAAACTCTACATCTCAAGCCCCAAACCCTAAATCCCAAACCCCAACCCCTAAATCCCAAACCCTGAATCCTCAACCGAAACCCTTAAATCCCAAACCGAAACCGGAAAAGTCGAAATCCTCAACCCCAAACCCTAAATCCCAAACCAAGAACCCTAAAACCCAGACCCTAAATCCCAAAGCCTTAACCCGAAAAGTCCTGAGGCTACCCACCTTAACTGCGAGGTGGAAAAAAGGTGCCCCAAAAAATGGAAAGTCCTGGTCCGAATGGCTTTTTTTCCTCAGGGGCTCGGTCTCGCGGGAGCGGAACGCTTCGCCAAGCTCGGCCCTCAGGGTCGAGTCAGGTTTGGGGTTTGGAGTTTAGGATTTAGTTCAGTTCGGCCAGGGTTTGTTTCGGGTTTAGGGTTTAGGGGCTTTGGGTTTAGGGTTTCAGGGTTTAGGATTTTAGGGGCTTTGGGTTTAGAGTTTTAGGTTTTGGTTTAGTTCGTCTAGGGCTTTAGGGTTCAAAGTTTAGTTTGGGGTTTAACTAGGTTTTTAGGGTTTAGTTAACGATTTAGGGTTCGGGACTCTGAAGCTTCGGGTGATGCAGGGCACGTTCACAGCTTCTCAGGGCCCGCCTTAAACACGAAACCCCAAACCTAAACCCTAAACCCTAAACCCTAAACTCTAACCCTCAACTAAACTCTATATCGGAGTTTCCGAAAATAGGGGACCCTAATATAGTACCCTAAATAGTAGGATCCTTATTATAAGGACCCCAGAATAAGATACCCCGAATTTTCGGAAACTCCCATATCCTACGCCCTAAACCCAGCCTAAGCTTGGAGCCCGGAGCTCTGCAGCTCCGCTTCTTTCACACTTCTTGGGGTTTAGGGTTTAGGGCTTCGGCTTTGGGTGTAAGGGTTGGTTCGAGCTTGCTGGAGGCATGTAGGGATCCTTGCAGCTGAGAGATCAGTGCATCATGGAAAGTGTTGAGCAGATTGTAAGGCACGAGAGAGTGGCACCTTGGGTATCTGTTGAAATAATTTTTTCTGTAGCCCTTCTAATAACAACTGTAGTAGCCCTTGTAGAAAGAGCCCCCTAAACCCTAAACCCTAAACTCTTACAGAGCCCTTGTAGTAACCTGTTACGGGGCCTTCAAAGGAACACCTTTCAGCTTCGTGAGCTTGAGGTGGCTCCCCAACTCCGCGCACGATTTCGCCGGCACCCAGTGGTCCGGGAGGCCGTCTTGTTCAAGGGCGGGAGCCCATTTCGGGCTTAGGGGTGCGGGTTGATGGTTTAGGGTTGGGGGTCTTGAGTTTAGGGTTGAGTCAAGGGTTGAGGGTTTTAGGGTTCAGGGTTGAAGGTTTAGGGTTTCGGGGGTCGTGATGTGAGTATCGTTGGCAGCATTCCGGCTTCCGCTGGCTGCTCTTCTGCTCTTGTTTGGTTTCTCATCTTCTGTTTCCTCTTGTTGTTCTGGTCGTGGTGCCATGTGCTCTCCTTGTACGCTCTCTTAACTGAGTGAGTAGCTGTAACAGGATTAACAGGATGCCTGACAAGGCTCAGTTTCAGCGGCTTGGCTGCGAAGTCGACTTTACCACGCCAAAAGCACCTCCGGAGCCGGCAGGGGCCCGGCGCAGCAGTTCGACCGAATAATTGGACGGATTTAGAGAGCCCGAGGGGCGAGCATCATGAGCATCAGCTGGATTGTGTTAAAAACTCTCTCTCCGATCGTCTTGCCCTGGAGCCCACAGCAGGCGCAGCAGTTCGACCGAATGTTTGGACGGATTTAGAGAGCCCGAGGGGCGAGCATCATGAGCATCAGCTGGATTGTGTGTGTTTAAAACTCTCTCTCCGATTGTCTGGCCCTGGAGCCCACAGCAGGCGCAGCAGTTCGACCGAATGTTTGGACGGATTTAGAGAGCCCGAGGGGCGAGCATCATGAGCATCAGCTGGATTGTGTGTAAAACTCTCTCTCCGATTGTCTGGCCCTGGAGCCCAGTTCGATCGAATGATTGGACGGATTTAGAGAGCCCGGGGGGCGATCATCATGAGCATCAGCTGGATTGTGTTTAAAACTCTCTCTCCGATTGTCTGGCCCTGGAGCCCACAGCAGGCGCAGCAGTTCGACCGAATGATTGGACGGATTTAGAGAGCCCGACGGGCGAGCATCATGAGCATCAGCTGGATTGTGTTTAAAACTCTCTCTCCGATTGTCTGGCCTTGGAGCCCACAGCAGGCGCAGCAGTTCGACCGAATGTTTGGCCGGATTTAGAGAGCCCGAGACGCATCATGAGCATCAGCTGGATTGTGTTCAAAACTCTCTCTCCGATTGTCTGGCCCTGGAGCCCACAGCAGGCGCAGCAGTTCGACCGAATGTTTGGACGGATTTAGAGAGCCCAGGGGACGAGCATCATGAGCATCAGCTGGATTGTGTTTAAAACTCTCTCTCCGATTGTCTGGCCCTGGAGCCCACAGCACGCGCAGCAGTTCGACCGAATGATTGGACGGATTTAGAGAGCCCGGGGGGCGATCATCATGAGCATCAGCTGGGATTGGGTTTAAAGCTCTCTCTCCGATCGTCTGGCCTTGGAACCCACAGCAGGCGCAGCAGTTCGACCGAATGATTGGACATATTCAGAGAGCCGCGGGGGGGGGGCGAGCATCATGAGCATCAGCTGGATTGTGTTTAAAGCTCTCTCTCCGATCGTCTGGCCTTGGAGCCCACAGCAGGCGCAGCAGTTCGACCGAATGATTGGACGGATTTAGAGAGCCCGAGGGGCGAGCATCATGAGCATCAGCTGGATTGTGTTAGAAACTCTCTCTCCGATTGTCTGGCCCTGGAACCCACAGCAACCGCAGCAGTTCGACCGAATGCTTGGACTGATTTAGAGAGCCCGGGGGGCGAGCATCATGAGCATCAGCTGATTCTGTTTACTGTTCTCTCTCCCATCGTTTGACGTTGGAACCCACTGCAGGAACCCACAGCAGGCGCGGCAGTTCGACCGAATGATCTGACGGATTTAGAGAGCCCGGCGGCGAGCATCATGAGCATCAGNGGCGCGGCAGTTCGACCGAATGATCTGACGGATTTAGAGAGCCCGGCGGCGAGCATCATGAGCATCAGCTGGGATTGGGTTTAAAGCTCTCTCTCCGATCGTCTGGCCCTGGAACCCACGGCAGGCGCAGCAGTTCGACCGAATGCTTGGACCGGGGGGCGAGCATCATGAGCATCAGCTGGATTGTGTTTACAGTTCTCTCTCCCATCGTTTGACGTTGGAACCCACTGCAGGAACCCACAGCAGGCGCGGCAGTTCGACCGAATGATCTGACGGATTTAGAGAGCCCGGCGGCGAGCATCATGAGCATCAGNGGCGCGGCAGTTCGACCGAATGATCTGACGGATTTAGAGAGCCCGGCGGCGAGCATCATGAGCATCAGCTGGGATTGGGTTTAAAGCTCTCTCTCCGATCGTCTGGCCCTGGAACCCACAGCAGGCGCAGCAGTTCGACCGAATGCTTGGACGGATTTAGAGAGCCCGGGGCGCGAGCATCATGAGCATCAGCTGGGATTGGGTTTAAAGCTCTCTCTCCGATCGTCTGGCCTTGGAACCCACAGCAGGCGCAGCAGTTCGACCGAATGATTGGACGGATTTAGAGAGCCCGGGGGGTGAGCATCATGAGCATCAGCTGGGATTGGGTTTAAAGCTCTCTTTCTGATCGTCTGGCCCTGGAACCCACAGCAGGCAGAGCAGTTCGACCGAATGATTGATGAGCATAGCCCGGGGGGCGAGCATCATGAGCATCAGCTGGATTGTGTTTAAGACTCTCTCCCCGATCTTCTGGCCTTGGAATCCACAGCATGCGAAGCAGTTCGACCGAATGATTGGACGGATTTAGAGAGCACGGTGGGTGAGCATCATGAGCATCAGCTGGGATTGGGTTTAAAGCTCTCTCTCCGATCGTCTGGCCTTGGAACCCACAGCAGGCACAGCAGTTCGACCGAATGATTGGAAGCATTTAGAGAGCACGGGGGGCGAGCATCATGAGCATCAGGGCGAGCATCATGAGCATAGCCCGGGGGGCGAGCATCATGAGCATCAGCTGGATTGTCTTTAAAACTCTCTCCCCGATCGCCTTGGAATCCACAGCAGGCGCAGCAGTTCGACCGAATGCTTGGACGGATTTAGAGAGCCCGGGGGGTGAGCATCATGAGCATCACCTGGGATTGGGTTTAAAGCTCTCTTTTCGATCGTCTGGCCTTGGAACCCACAGCAGGCACAGCAGTTCGACCGAAGCATTTAGAGAGCCCGGGGGGCGAGCATCATGAGCATCAGGGCGAGCATCATGAGCATAGCCTGGGGGGCGAGCATCATGAGCATCAGCTGGATTGTGTTTAAAACTCTCTCCCCGATCGTCTGGCCTTGGAATCCACAGCAGGCGCAGCAGTTCGACCGAATGATTGGACGGATTTAGAGAGCCCGAGGGGCGAGCATCATGAGCATCAGCTGGATTGTGTTTAAAGCTCTCTCTCCCATTGTCTGGCCTTGGAACCCACAGCAGGCGCAGCAGTTCGACCGAATGCTTGGACGGATTTAGAGAGCCCGGGGGGTGAGCATCATGAGCATCAGCTGGGATTGGGCTTAAAGCTCTCTCTCCGATCGTCTGGCCTTGGAACCCACAGCAGGCGTACCAGTTCATACCGAGATATACCGAGTGATTGGACGGATTTAGGGAGCTCGCCGGGGGAGTATGATGAGCATGAGCAAGCCTTCAAATCTTAAACCTAAACCCTAAAACAGCCTAAAGCCTTAAATCCCAAATGCTCTTGGATGTGAAGCAGCCGAGAGTCCGAAGCTTAGCCCCTGATGTCACGACCAGTAAGTGTCACGAGTAGGGTTCCCAAGCACTGGCACCCCTCGACCCTCAACGGAAGCCCTGAAGCCTTAAACACGAAAGCCCAAAGAAGGGAATCCCCAAAAAGGGCCCCCACCTTCAGAGCCTTGCAGTGCTCAAGGCTTGAGCAGCCAGTCGGCACATCCCCTTCTCTTACGCTAAATAAACAACACTAGGCAAGTAAATAGACATGCATGCATACATACTTACATACATACATCCATCCATCCATCCATGCATGCATATATGTATATATATATATACATTGAGAGATATACATGGATGGAGAGATATACATGGATGGATAGACAGATAGATAGATAGACAGATAGATAAATAGATAGATCGATAGATAGATAGATAGTTGCATTAGAAAACACATCAAAACACTATCCGTATGATTCTGGCACCTGTGCACGTCCTACATGCCCCATAACACTATAACTCCCGTATCCCACCGCATGAAAACGTCATGAACAACCCTTATACAACCCTTTCAGGGCGATTATAGAACCATGTCAAAAACTCCCTAAACCCTAAACCCTAAATCCTAAACCCTAAACCCTGAAAAGCTCCCAACAAAAACCAGGGCCCCCGGCGGCCCGGATCTCTGCCCTCGGCCCTCCGGGCGGCCTACGCGTCCGCGCCTGAAGTCAAGGATGGCTCAGCCCTTTGGTGTTCTTTTGGGGGCCCTTTTGTGTTTTTTTGATTTTTTGGGCCCTTTGGTGTGTTTTTTTTTTTCATTTTTTTGGGCCCTTTGGTGTTTTTTTTTTCGATTTTTTTGGGCCCTTTTGGATGAGGCTTAAACAGGGATTTAGGGCCATGAGTAAGGAAACCATGGTTCTGTTAATATTTAGCCACAAGTAAAGTATTCATCAACCTTTGGCTCAGTGCTTTGTTTAGAGATGCTTGTGGTTTAGGGTTTAGGGTGTAGTTTTTATGTCGGTTTTGAGTTCCGCACGTATGCCATCTGTTTATCTAGAGGGAAGGCGGGCGAGGAGAGAAGCATCGGGAAACCACAGGAAGTCTACCCTGTTGACTTCTACTTCTCGGAGTGGCTGACCAGCTACCAGTACTATTCCTTCAGGTTCCTGGTATAAATATACCTTAACCCACCAGAACCTACTTTTTTGTCTGGTCCCGATAAAAACCATATTAGGGTTTATAATAAGAACCGACAAAAAAGTAGGGTTTGGTAGGTTAAGGTAGTCTAATGTAGTCGAAAACCCTATTCTAACAATCCAGGCCCCTAAACCCTCAACCCCAAACCCTAAACCCTGTGCTAGCCCTAAAATGGCCAAGCCGAAGACCAGGCTGGGGGCCCGCCGAGAGTGTCGGCGCTAAAGCGGCACACGCTGGGAGCAGGCGCAGTTTTTTTTTTTTAAACTTGGGGGCCCTAATACTTAGATTAGGGTTTCGTTATACTATAATTATGATAAGGAACCCCCAGAACCCTATTCTGATTATTAAGGCCCCTACAGAAACATGGTGACTCGGTATCGGCTAAAGCTCGATGATGCAGGGCTTAGGGTTTTTAGGGTTTAGGGTACCGCAGATTTTTTCCTAAGCTTGTTTGTGTCAGCCTTTTCACAAAGCCAACCCAGCCCAAATCCCGGCTGCAAGCTCTAACCTAAGTGAATCCGGTTTAGGGTTTAGGGTGAATGGACGCTGCTCGCGCGTCCGTTCTGCCTGGGCTTGGGTCATGCGGCTGGCCGTCGGGCTTTTGAGAGTGGTCTCGCCATGGAGTCGCCTCTGTTCTGAATGCGGATGTCGATAACTAGCCCCGCCCTGAGCCCAAGCAACTCAAGACCCGACATTCAGAACACCCCGAGACCCACCCGCATTAGCTGTGTTATTTAGCAAAAGTCCTAAAGCCCAGTTCCCTTGTTCTGTAAGAGTCGGGTTTTCCATGATCAGGATCCTAATATTTGGGGTCCATTCAATCAAGCTCTGATTGCTTGGGGTACTTGTAACCAGGGCCTCACCGTTGGGGGTCGATGTCAGCCTCGCTTATTCTGCGGTCCCTGAGTAAGCCCTGCCCCTAAGCCCGAAACCCTAAACCCTACAGCCTAAACCCAGAAACCCCTCAACCCCTAAACCCAAAAGCCTCGAGGCCCTGAAGCCCTAAGGCCCTAAACCCTAAAATCCCAAAACCCTAAAGCCTCATAAACCCTAAGACCCTATAAACCCTAAAACCCTAAAACCCTAAAACCCTAAACCCTTATAAGCCCCCGAAGCCTTTAAAACCCCCCCCCCCCCAAAAAAAAAAAAAAACCGACACCCGAAGAGCCGTTTCCAGACTTCCAGGCCCCTTCACCATCAGCCAGCCTCGGCGTTGCTAAGGGCAGAAGTAGCAGCCACACCGGTTTAGGGTTTGGGGTTTGGGGTTTGGGGTTTGGGGTTTAGGGTTTGGGGTTTAGGGTTTGAGCGTGAACATATGTGAATCCTGAGTCCTAAACCCGAAACCCCAAACCATAACTCCCGGTCTTGGATCCCAAATCCCCAACACCGGATCTCCAAAAAGCTATAGAGGCCTAGATCTAGCCGAACCCAGAGACTCCAATATCCCTTAATTAAGGAATATACCTTAAATTATAGCAGGATCCCTAATATGATTTAAGGTATATTCCTTAATTAAGGGGTTTTGGAGGCTCTGGGAACCCCTGGTATCCAGACATGTGGCTGGGAAGAGGTTTCACCAAGGAGTCAGGAACCCCAGGCGCGGGTCTTCCTCGGGATCTTCGCGGTTTTAGGGTTCGGGTCGTGGATTTTTCTCAAGATGTCGCGGTATTCATAAGGGAGTTTCCGAAAAATAGGGCGTACCTTATTTTGGGGTCCTTATGATAAGGATCCTACTATTTAGGGTACCATATATTTTTGGAAACTCCCATAAGGTTTCTTCAACTAAGAGTTCCCGTCACTTCGGATCTATAGGATGAGGGTTTGAACAAGGATCCCTTCGTTTCTGAAACTGGAACCGTCGGTTGCAAGGGTTTTTTGGTTCAGGGTATCCTGGGCCACGGGCCAGGGCTTGGCTGCTGCTTTTCCATGGCAAAAATCTGCCCAAGTGGGTTTAGGGAGTTTGGGTTCAGGGTTTAGGGTTTAGGTTTGGGGCTTTAGTGTGTAGGGTTTAGGGAGTTTGAGAGTTCTTGGTATTTGGGAGTTTCCGAAATTAGGGGTACCTTATTTTGGGATCCTGAAAATAAAGATCCTACTCTATTTAGGGTACTATATTAGGGTCCCCTATTTTCGAAAACTCCCGTATAGGTTGTTTAGAGTCAGGGTTGGGAGGGAGTTGGCGGTTCAGGATTCTGGACTTAGTGAGTGGGGCTTAGCTTTTGGAGGGAAGGGTCTAGGGTAGAACAAGGACACAGGACCCCCAGCCGCTTTCTCCGGATGCTGCCTCAACTGGCAAACCTGACGCCCAAAAACCTGACCTTAAACTCTAAACCCTGAAGTCCTAAACCCTAAACGCCCAAGCTCTGAGCTCCAAACTAAACCCTGAACCCTAAACCCCTAAACCCAAAGCCCCTAAACCCCTTTGCTCGGAGCCCTGAACTGAAAAAACCCTAAACTCTGAGGCCTAAACCCTGAACCCCAAACCGCTTAATAAAGGGGTTTAACTTACTACTACTACTACTACTACAACAACTAGTTTGGGGGTTCCTTATTATAATTAGCATAATGGGCCCCAAAACCCTATTCTAATTATGAAGGCACCTATAGTAACTGGGATGGCGGATTTTCTGTCGTTCGGGCTGAGCTGGAGGCTGCAGTTCCACAGGAAACCTGGGATGTGAAACCACTTCAAAGGGATCCTGTTAGACTTTACACGTAGGGTTTATAGAGGCTTAGGTTTTTTTGGGTGTTTGAGGTTTTCGGTGTAGGGTTTCGGGGTTTTCGGGTTTTTGAGGTTTTAGGTTTAGGGGTTTTGATGTTTTCGGTTTAGGGTTTTGGGTTTTTTGAGGGTTTCGGGTTCGGGTGTTGGTATTTTGGAGGTTTTCGGTTTGGGTTAAGGATTGCCATACACTGATGCACAGGACGTCTCGGGCTGTCTCGTCCCATCTCGGCTCAACGTAGGAAGATGCCTCCACTCTTCGATACCGAAGCAGGCATCCCGCTATGCTGCCTCGGGGCTTTGGGCTCTCCCATCCAGGGTTACTAGCTGCTAAAAGGGTTACTATGAGGGCTACTTTAAGGCTTGCTGGAAGGGTTACTATAAGGTAGAGACAGAGACGCTGCCGAACTCTAGCTTCGGCCGCAGATGCAGATTTCGCTTGCCACCTCAAACAGATCACGACTATGATGCTGATGCCTCCTTGGTATCATTATCATCATCATGACGATCAGCAGCAGCACCAACTAGAACAGAACGGACTAGCAGCCGCGGCGGCGGCGGCAAAGGCAGCAGCATCAGCAAGATTTTCACATGGGCGGCGGAAGTAGTTGCCAGAACCTTCGCCCCGCATTTTGTGTCTAAACCCTAAACCCTAACATCCCAGACCCCACCCAGGAAGTTCACGCAATACCAACCGCTCTCACCCACATTGGAAAAGCCAACTCCAAACTAACCACAAACCCAATCCTCGCTTGAAGCCCTCATCCGGATAGAGAGAACCAAACCGTCACAACTTATCATACAGTAGAAGCCAGAAAGTTGGAACATCATTATCCTCATGCCCTTAAGGTAAAGTATAAGGGATCCTAGGACGAATCCTCCTAAAGCCATGTTCCAACTTTCTGGGTTCTACTATAATCCTGCAGACACGAGCACCGTCATCGAAAGACGAAGCCACTATCTCCCGAAAAGGGATATAAGTTGATGGTTTATAATTTGGGTTAGGTTTAGGGTTTAGGGTTTGGTTTCGGGTGCTGGCGGTTGGAGGCGAGTCAAGCAATACTCCAGACCCTCAACGCCCTAAACCCTGCACCGTAAGCACATCTCAGCCCCCTAACTCCCAAGCTGACATCCCAGAGGCTCCAAAACCTCTTAATTAGGGAATATACTTTAAATTATAATAGGAACCCTAATATGGTTTGCGGTATATTGCTTAATTAAGGGGTTTCGGGATTATGGCTGGACATTAAACTGCGCTCCTTACGGCTCGTCAGTCGGGAATAGGGTTCAGGGTTTAGGGTTTAGGGTTTAGGGTTCATGCCTGGATTGCTATCACATTCGATTGCCTGTACCAGTTCCCATTCCCCCCAGTAGGAATTAAAACGATGGACAGGTAACACCGAAACATTAGGATCCCTATAAAGAGCCCTGAGAAAGACCCAGGGTTTCTTAATCAGGTTCCTTAATTGGGAGTTTCCGAAAATTAGGGCGTACCCTTATTTTGGGGTCCTTATAATCAGGATCCTACTATTTAGGGTACTATATTAGGATCCCCTATTTTCGGAAACCCCCAATTAGCCCAGAGCCCAACTCAGGCCTGACAGTTGGGTGTCTGCTTGGTTGTGAAGTGCTCAAGGGCTTTGGTTGTAGGGTCTAGGGTAGGGGCTTTAGGCTTTAGAGTGCAATAAGGGGTCTTAGGCTTCACAGTGCAATGTGTCGGGGTCTTAGGCTTGCAGGGTGTAGGGGATCTGCGTGCGCATGCAGTGCCCAGAGTGTAGAGAGTCGCATCCTGCCCGGTGCGGATGGAAAGTCTATGTTGAGGCGAAGTGCCCAGTATGCTGGGACTACGACAGGCCTTTCATCATCTTCCCTTGTGGCCACGGTGTATGTGTCCAGCACTTTCAGGATCTTGGCGGCCAGTTGCAGGACTGCGGGCTTAGCCAGTCTGTGCCCAGCGAAGCTGTACGGTACACGGACACGGATGGTGACGAGATCGCCTTTGTCGTGAATGCCCTGGGCGGCCTGGACTACGAAGTGAACGGCCGACCGAAAGTTCGAGGCCTGACGTCTTTGTCTTTGAGTGGTTGCACCCTCCACCTCGATGGGATCAGTGCCGGTTCGTGGGGATCGCAGAGGCGCACGACACTCCCTGCTTCTCAAGCTGCAGTTGCAAGGCAGGCCTTGGATCTGTTCCACGCCTGCACCCGTGCTTCCGACAGCGCCAGGGCATCCGGGGTGGATTCAGAGCCTTCAGAAGCTTTAGACTTCGTGGATACCGATGGCGATCGGATTGCCTTCATCGTGAATGCCTCTGGGCGCATGGATTACATCGTGAACCAGCGTGTCAAAGTTCGCAACCTGAGTCGTCTTTCCATCCGACACCGCACGATCCACCTGGATGGGGAGTCGGCCGGAACCTGGTCTTCTTCCCGAGGGACAGGACTCCATTCTGCAGCGTGCCGAGAGCATGTTTGCACACGCTCACTGAAGATGGGAAAGCCATACCCTGTAAGGCTTAAGAAGCCCCAGCGTACAGGAAGGACAAAGGTGTTGATTCCGTGATGACCGGCTGCTGCCCATGTGTCTCCTGCTTTCAGTTTTCATCAAACGATATCACTGACCGAACCGTTCCTGGCTGAAAATGACGTCAACTCCATGTCCTGTCTGCTTTACTGTGTGCTAGGACTGATGTCTCCGGTGCAGCTGATTTGAAATCTTGGTTGGGGTTGGGTTGGGTTTCTCCGAAGGGTTCTTTTCAGAAGGATTCACGGCAAATAAGTGGCGATTTCTTCTTTAATCTTCAGTGTTTCTGATGACTTCTTGTTTAATCTTAGGTGTTTCTGATAAAATTTTGGAGTGGTGCGTTTTTGTTTCGTGTTGATTTTTGCGTTTTACATGTTTCTCCTATTCTCGCCGACAGCCATAAAACAACAACAATCAACAGGGAAACATAGAACAACCAACAAACAGACATAGGACATTCAAGCTATCAAATAATTGAGCTCAGATTGCATCGAAACCAACCATCTTATCCACAGCGATGTTGGTATTAGGTTTAACTCGACACTTGAAATTTGGCTACTTCAACAACAGTGTAAGGATTCTTCTGTCTATTTCTCAGACCGTAGTATCGGTATCCGCATGTTGCACTGTGTCCATGTTTTCCATGTATGTTTGTATATCTAGGCACGGTGCAATCATCAAACATTCACTTAAACATCCGCTATCTTTTTCTGACATGATTTGATTCCCTTGTCTTTGGTACTGTAGTTGCAAGCCCAGGAAAATATCCTCCACATGAAACATCAACTTATCGATTTCAGAAAGTTGTAGATTGCAGATCCTTTTGCTCAAGTCGCTCTTCACTGTTGTGCACACCCACGAATCTGATGAGACATCTTCTGCTACGGGTAGAACGTATGGTGTGGAGTAACTTTCGCGCGTGTTTTGAAGTGTTTATGTCTACGTGAGTTTGTCTGCTGCTGGTGAGAGTCTCACGACATCTAAACAGTCATGCTTGATTGCTTCCTGTGCATCTTCATCACCACCATCATCATGATCACCACCATCATGTTAATGATAAACATCGTCATCATCGTCATCATCATCATCAGGATCATCATCATCACCATCGTCATGATCACCACCAGATGATCACCACCAGAACAATAGCCCCAACATTTGTTGTTGTTGTTGATGATAATGATGAGAGCAACCAACACCATAATCATTGTCATCGTCGCCGTCATCATCTTCATGATCATCAGCATCATCAACAAATCACCATCATGAAATCAATATCATTATCCCCATCCGCATCCTCATCCACATGAACAGTAAGCCCTGAACCTTACAGCGCTAAACCCCTAAACCCCGCCCTAACCTCAGGTGATCGCTTCCACATGCCATGAGAAATGTGCTGGGCCCAGGGTGGGAGAACCTTGCCTTTGCTTTTCGGAGGACCCAAGAACAAAGGTTCAGGGTCTAAGGTTAAGATTGAGGGTTTAGGGTTTAGGGTTTAGGGTTGAGGGTCTAGGGTTTACGGGGTTTGGGGCCTAGGGCAAGAAGGACAGTGGCAACAGTAAGTGTCGTGCATCCGTAGAGGACGTGGCAAGGTCCCATTGTCCACGAAGCCCTTGTAAACAGAGGGATCGCAAAGAAGTTAAAGACACGTCTGTCCTCCGTTCTCGACGCTGTTCAGTTGAGGCTCGAACTGGGTGTTCCAAGACGGCTTCTGAGGCACAGAACGCGTGTGCTACTAGGACCACTAGTAGTGCCATCACTGGCGTTATGTCCACGCCTACTAGTACTGCTATGACTACTCTCTGATTGCGGTAAGTGCTGTTCCGTCTTGTGCTGCTGTCCTGCTTTTGATATTCGTGCCGCAGCTCTGTTCATGAATACCATGCTTTGGTTCTGACGTTCATCATTAGTGTCATTGCTTTCGTTCCACCCTCTTGTTGAGATGTGCATGTTTCTTGTACACCACTACCACTACCACTTCCGCTACCTCGACCACTACCACGGCCACGCAAGGCCAGAGGTTTGAACAATTAAGTAGCCGTATCTGCTTGTAGTTCCCATGCGTTTATACTTGCTAAACCGCACTACCCTCTTCTGATTACCCGGGCCCTTCTGAAACTCTATGAAGCCCTGCGAAGCCCCTGTTGAACCCGATACAACCTTATTCGAGACACAGCGTTGAAAGAACTGTCTGCAAGTCTTGGGCACCCCAGAAAATCCTAATACAACCCTATAAGACCTTGCAGATCGTTTTCATAATATCCATATGAAACCAATATGAACCCTAAACCCGAAGCGCTAAACCGCCCGAAACCCAAAGCCCCCCCAAAGCCCTAACCCTAAACCCTAAACCCTAAACCCAAAACCTAAAGGAAGAAGCACCTGCCAACAATTGTACGGCACTCTTATAAGAGGACCCTACAAAGGGACCATAATTTCGAGAACGACTCCCATAGCACCCGGAGATGGAAGCTGAGGCGCCGGACCTTGCTTGGGATTCTTTACCTGAGCCTCCACGGCGTGGGCTCTGAGGCCTTGGGGTTTTTAGAGGTTTTTAGGGTTTAGGGAGCTTGGGGGTTTAGGGAGCTTTGGGGTTCAGGGTTTAGGGTTTAAAGGGTTTTGGGTTTAGGGTTTTGGGTTTTGCGGGTTTTGCGGGTTTTGCGGGTTTGGGGGTTGGGGGGTTTTAGGGCTTAGGTCCTGGGATTTGCGGTCTTTGAAGGGATAGGCTGGAGATTGGAAGGCAGGCGCGCCTTTTTCTACAACTTAAGTGTGTCTGAGGGTGCTGTGTGCTGCCATTCATATAAATGCAGCGCGACAGGACTTGCTGTTTTCGAGATTTGTGGCAGCAGTGTCTTGATAAATGACGGAGTTCGATTTGTATTTACTGACTCTTACTATTGCTGTAATTACCATTGCCCCTACCACTGCCCTCACTATTTCTATTACTATGTGGGTGGTTCTCAAAATTATGGTCCCTTTTTGGGTCCTTTTTTGGTAATACGGCACCTACTATTTAGGGACCCCAAAAGGGACCATAATTTTGACAACCACCCATGTGAAAGTAGGCACAACAGGTTCAGTTCATGCTCAAAGGTGTTTGGGGATGTCGGGTCTGCTGGCTTCGGGGCTAGAGATGCGACGCGATAATGGTTTAGGGTTCAGGGTTTGACGTTTAGAGTTTGAGATTTGGGGCATAGGGTTGAGGGTTTAGGGTTCAGGGTTTGACGTTTAGAGTTTGAGATTTGGGGCATAGGGTTGAGGGTTTAGGGTTTAGGGTTTGACGTTTAGAGTTTGAGATTTGGGGCATAGGGTTGAGGGTTTAGGGTTTAGGGTTTGGGTGACTCAACTGGTAGGCCCCGTGTGCGGTGTTTGACTACAGACTGTCATGGATTAGCAGTAGTGGGGTGGAACGTCAAGAATGGGAAGCTGAAGCATGAATGAAACTGTGGAGGCTGGCTTGGTATCGTTTGTCCTGACATTTTCTGGAAGTGTCGTGCAGGAATGTGGTCCACATCTCCCAGCGGAGTGTGACGTCAGCAACTCAATAGCTGGGAGCATGGGGTACTGAAGATAGACTTTGTGTTGGGGACTCTACCCGCTGTGCAATGACATCGGTGTTCCTCACATAGGACGGTTTCCTTGAGCTCGCGGCTCCGAATTGGCAAACTTCATCGTGATAAGCAAGGACTTTTCGCATTAGGGTACTTGCTGGCAGCAATGTGACTCCATCATCCTTCTAAATGGGCAAGGGTTTCAGACTAAATGCTTATCGCCTGGAGAATCGACATGTCCGTGTCGAGTGTATGTGTTTACATATGTCAACAATACTTTCTACACTTGTACGTACTTATGTATGTACGCATGTGTAGATAAATTGCTTTCGTCTTCCTCATGACAGTTGCTCTCGTCTGTGCGGTAATACCTTCTCCATCCATATGTTAATTGTCTTGCCCCTAGACTGTGCTCTTACAGCGTATGACCCAGCTGCGCACTGTCCGCCGGACTTCCACCGTTTCGCCTTCACGAGTGTGTTTTGTGAGAGCTCAAGTCTCGTCACAAAGGTACGGAGCACGTGCGTTGCGTTTGGAGACGTAAACCGCCTCGCCTGCAAGAATCTGTAACACTTTGAGGTTGAATGCAGAAGTTGCACTAAGGTGTTGAATCTGCATTTGAACTGTGCCTCATCGTGAATGAGTCGTCCTCATGGAATGATGAAGCAACCAAACAAGGAATCATGGATCTGGACGCTTCAATTTCTGAGGAGCACGGTCTGAACAAAGCCGAAACAGTCGGTTCAAACTCGTGCACTAGCATAAGAGCGACGTTCGCTCCCTTATAACTTATAACTCAATATCGGCAGAATAAAGCATATGCCAAAACTCTGTTCATGTCAGGCCCTGCAATACCATAGGGGCCTAAATAATTACCAGTACTGTTTTGGGGTTCCTGATTATAGGTATAGTCTAATGGGCCCCAAAACCCTATTCTAATCATTAAGGCCCCTATCTTACAAAAACGTGCCCGGCCATGTTCTGAGGCAGCACCTCTTTTGCAGCTTCCCAAGAGGACCGGGAAACATCAAATCGGCATTCTCAGAAAAGCATTGATCCTAAACCCTAAGCCCTAAACCCTAAACCCTAAAGCCCTAAACCCTCAAGCCCGAAACACCAACCCTGAATCGTGGAGACCCGCTTCGGCACTTTGGGTGGTAAGGCCTCAGAGTTTTGGGGTTTACGGCCGCAATACAGGGTTTCAGGATTTGCCTCGTTCGGAGTTTGTGCTCTTGTGTCAATGTCGCATCTGTACCCAGTTGATGCATGAATGCATGCATATGTATAGGTAGAGGTATATGTATATCCAAAGGCCGAAACTTCCGGCCAGACAGGCAGGCAGGCAGACAGGCAGACAGGCAGAGGCAGACACACATATATATATATATATATACATATATACATATATCTTTTTTTCAAGGCTTTATCGATCTGGCGCTGTTCTTTTTGACATTTATGCAGGGTTGCCGATCTCCCTCCCCCTCCTGCGTTGCGGAGGGTCGAGGGCCGAGGGTCTTACTTAAATGACCATCATGGGGCTCAGAAATAAGGGTTATATAGAAGGCTGTTAAGGTTATAGTCGCGTATACCCAGTTAGGGTGTTTACTAAGTATCCGAAATCCAGAAAAAGAAGCCCTTATAGAAACCCCATATAAAGGAACCCTTAAAACTGAAAAGAATCCGTTGCTGAGTCCTCTGATTCTCTGATCCAAGTAATGTAGGAGCCTTAGTACTTCACGATGCTCTGCCTTTCGGTTCCTTAGGGCTACTATAAGGGGTATTATGGGGGTTTAGTATAGAGGCCTTAATAATCAGAGTAGGGTTCCCCTACAGTAGAGACGAGGAATGCATCGCTCCCGGCGCGAAGCCTGGGCGGTGTGCTGGTGGCAAGGCACCGAAAAAGGTTTAGGAGTTTAGGGTTCAGGGTTTCGGGGGGTTTGGGGTTTAGGGTTTAGGAGTTTAGGGTTTAGGGTTTAGGAGTTTAGGGTTTAGGAGTTTAGGGTTTAGGGTTTAGGAGTTTAGGGTTTAGAGTTTAGGGTTCAGGGTTTGGAGTTTTCGGTTTGGGGTCATAGGTTCCACAGATCCCATAATCGCCGTGTAGGGTCAATAATGGTAGCCCCAGATAGTCCTTCTATAATGACAACTAAACCCTAAACCCGAAATGTGAAACTAGAAGTCACGGCAGCTCTTTTCTTGCGTTATCGGAGTTGAGCCAAGGGTGTTGCAGGGGCCATGCTAATCTTCTTCGTGTGTGGAGACTTCTCATCATGCGTGTGTCATCCTTGCGCAAGGTCCATGCTTGCTGGACTATGCGGTCACTTTGGGATTCATACGAAACCCTAAACCCTTAAACCCCTAAACCCTAAACCCTAAACCCCTAAACCCTAAACCCCTAAACCCTAAGCCCTAAACCCCTAAACCCTAAACCCCTAAACCCCTAAACCCCTAACCCCTAAACCCTAAACCCCAAACCCTAAATCCCTAAACCCTAAAAGCCCTAAACCGCGGCGACTCCAAAATCCTGAGCTGGATTCTGTGGTGTAAAGCGCTGGCATGGGATGAGTCTGCATTGCCCCTTCATGCTCTAGGCATGCCGTGCCGAAGCTTAGGTCTGGGCTTTCAGGAATTAGGCTTTCGGGTTTCAGGGCCGTTTGCAAGGTTTAGGGGTTCAGGATGTTTCAGGGTTGCAGGTTTTCGGGCTTAGGTTTCCTCCTGACCCTGCCGTCGCTGCTGCTACCATGGACTCTCCCCAATTTGGTAGTACTGGCAACTGTAGTAGCAAAGGCACGAAGAGCAGCTGGTACGCAGTCGGAACTGGCGCAGCAGGAGGAGTAGTAGCAACGGTGGCTGATGGTCGTGGTGGTGGCAGTGGTGGTTATGCTGGGGTAGGTCTTAGATAGGCTTGGCCAGTAGGTTTAGAGTTTGGAGGCTAAAGTCGTGGGGTTTTCAGGCGTTTCGACCTGTCTGCATCTCGGCAGGTTCCAGGATGTGGTTGACAAGATCGATCTTTCAGCGGCCCGTGATCACAAACTTGCAGACAATCGGAAGGAGGACCGGCGCCCTAAACCCTAAACCCTAAACCCTAAACCCTAAACCCCTAAACCTTAAACCCTAAACCTTAAACCCTAAACCCTAAACCCCAAATCCTTGACTAGAGCCCGCCTTAAAGTGGCAGAATTTTCCGGCAGGAATAGTACTTCCGATATGATCAAGACGGTCATAAGCACACGGTAAAGTCCAAGACGAAGCATCCTTCCTTCTTTCTTCATACATATGAATGCAGGAGTGAGAGTAAATTCATCTTGAAGGCTTTCTACTCAAGCCTACCCAATGCATAAGCCCTTTGAAAAACTCTGCGGCACGCTTAGAGAATTCCCTAGCCCTAGCCTAGAAGGATTAATAAGACCCTCATATTGCAGCGCTTCATTCATTTCGAGACTTCGAAATCTTCGTGCCCTGAGGCCTTTAAGTCCTAAGCCCTAAAACGCTGAAGACGAACAACCCTAAACCCCAAACCTTAGACCCTGAACCATCAATGCTGAAGCCGACACCCTGAACCCTGCTGCGGCCTAGACCCGAAACCCAGAGACCCAAACCCTGAACTCCAAACCCTGAAGTTTTCACTTCCGCGCCAATTCGGGTTACTATGCGGGCTCAAAGACTCTAAGGGCTTTGTGATGTGAGGGCTTTCAGAACTAAAGAATATTACAAGATAAATGTCACTGAAATGAAAGCCCATCGGTTTGGGGTTAAGGGGTATATCATGCTATAGACATGACAAGGATCCACCCCCTTTTTTGACTAGAGGTTCAGGGTCTGGGATTGTCGGGGTATTGGGTTTAGGCTTGAGGGGTTCGGATTGAGGTTTCTCGAGTTAAGGGCTATTGGGGTATTGGAGTTTCCGAAAATAGGGGACCCTAGTATAGTACCCTAAGTAGTAGGATCCTTGTTTAGGGACCCCAAAACGGGGTACCCCGTATTTTCGGAAACTCTAAACCCTAAACCCTTTATAGAACACTTTAAGGAACCCTTTAAGGATCGGGCTTTAGGAGCCTTAGGTTTAGGGTTTTCGGGTTCCAGCCTGAAGCCCCGGGGTACCTTATATTGGGGTCTTTATACTAAGGATCCTACTATTTAGGGTACTATCTTAGGGTCCCCCTATTTTCGGAAAACCCCAAATTCCCCAACCTTGAACCCCAAGCCCAAGCCCGAGAAGCCCTGAAACCCCGAAACCCCGCAACCCTAAACCCCGAAACCCCGAAACCCTAAACCCAAACCCGGAAACCCTAAAGCCTAAACCCTGTAGTAGCCCTTATGGGAACCCCTATAGACCCCTTTAAAAGAATCCCCAAAACCCTAAACCCTAAACCCTTATAGCACCCTTGAAACCCTTGTAGATCCCTTTCAGGAACCCGAAACGCCCCGTAACCCCTGTACCCCAAACCCCCAAACCCCCAAACAATGAAACCCAGAAGGACAAGCAAAACCCTAACCCCCAAAACCCTGATGAACCCTAGGCCTTAGACCCGTAAACCCTAAACCCTAATACCCCAAAACCCTAAAACCCAAACCGGAAACCCTACACCCTAAACCCTGTAGTAACCCTTATGGGAACCCTTATAGTAACCCCTATAGACCCCTTCAAAAGAATACCCAAAGCCCCTAAAGCCCTGAAGAAAAGAAGGACAAGCAAGACTGGCCCTTCAGTGCGGCAAACTTCAGCGGCCCACGTCGCGCTTCTGAGAAGGGCTAATGTAGGGGTTTAGGGGTTTAGGTCTTAGGGTTTAGCGGTTTAGCGGTTTAGCGGTTTAGGGGTTTAGGGGTTTAGGGGTTTAGGGGTTTAGGGGTTTAGGGGTTTAGGGGTTTAGGGGTTTAGGGGTTTATGGTTTAGGGTTTTTGTCGTAGGGGTTTTGGGTTAAGGTTTTTGGAGGGGGTTCAGGGTTTAGTTTATAGGATCGTTGGAATCGGGGTCCCTTGCAGGGTTCCTTTAAAGGGTTCTATATAAGAGCTACTATAAGGATACTACAGTGTAGGGGCCTTGATAATTAGAATAGGCTTTTGAGGGTTCCTTATTCTAATCATCGCGCAATCTCCCCTAAAACCCTATTCTATTTATTAAGGCCCCTATATTAGAGTACCCTTGTAGATCCCTTATAGTAACCCTTTAAAGGACCCCTTTAAGGGGACCCTTCTCTATTTACTATTCTAATCGAGAAGGCTCTTACATTGAGCCCCAAACCTGAAGCCCTGACTCTGAGGGTTGAGGGTTCAGAGTTTAAGATTTCGGGTTGCAGGGTTTCGGGTTTTAGGGTTTAGGGTTTCGGGTTCAGGGCTTGCGGGTTAGAGTCGGTTTCGAACCCCAAAACCCTAAACGCCTCCCAGAGACTCATAGAGACTCCAATATCCGCCCCCCCCCCACCCCCCCCAAATCTCATCACTTTTGCATGCATGGACAAGGAAGTGCCATCTTTGCTGTAATTAAGGAATACTGTATACCTTAAACTATGGCAGGATATTATTTAAGGTATATTCCCTGTATTCCCAAATTTTCTTGTCTCAGTCTCTGGCTGGAGGATCCTGGGGCTCCCTGAAGGATTCCCCCTAAGCTTCCGGGTCCCCGGGGGGGGGGGCTCGTTTTTGAGGATTTTGAGGGTTTTCAGGGTTTAGGGTTTAGGGTTTTGAGGGTTTTGAGGGTTTTTGGTAATAAGACGCCAAATACAGGCAGGACGGAAAAGGGCGGATGGGTGTAGGCGAAGAGAAAAACTGTGCGCACTGGGAAGGTGTGGAGGGAAGTGGACCAAAAGGTGGAGGTGGTGGGCGTTGGGGGCGCTGTGGGCGGTAGGGGTGGGTGGTCACGCTGGGGACGGGGAAGAGAATGCTGCTGGCAGTGTGAAGGTGTGGAGGGGAGTGGGTACTGTGGGCGTTGTGGGCGGTATAGAACACCACTTCTTGACAAGAGGATGCGCTGAGAGCGACTAGCGCTGGCGGCGCGGATGGTTTCGCTGGGGACAAGGTGCTGAGAGTGCTGAACGTGAGTGGCGGGGGTGGTCTTGCTGGGGACGAATCGAAAACAAAATTAGTTAAACAACTGATAAGAGGAGGACACTAGGACGGCGCTGAGAGTGGTGAGGGCGAGCGGCGCAGGTGTCGCGGGTGGTCTCGTGCGGACTGTTTGTTATTGTTATTCTTGCTTTCATTTTCCTTCTCAATATTGTTATTGTTCTAATTTTTGTTGCCATTGTCATTGTCATTGTTATTGTGATTGTTACTGTTACTGGTATTGGTCTTGTTATTGTGCTATGGTAACTGTTATCCTTGTGATTATTGTGACCGTATCTGTTAGCGTTAGTGTTAGAGTTATCGTGATTGTGATTGTTATTGTTATTATTATTAGTATTATTATTATTATCATTATCATTATTATTATCATGAATATCATTGTTATTATTATTATTATTGTTATAATTATTATTATCATTATTATTCTGTTTCTTACTCTTGTTATTGTTGTTATCGTGTTGTTTTGTCATTGCCGACTCGTGTCCCCAAAGTCCTCACTCAAAGCTCATTGTAAGTGGGAGTTATTGTAAGTGGGAGTTCCAGCAAATCAGGGACCGCAATGGGACCCCCTCAAGGAGTAAGATCCTCATGATAACTACTGAGAAAGAAGGCACTTCTGATTCTCAGAAACCTTTGTATAAACATTAAACCCGCGCTCTGAACATTAGGCTTTAGGGTTTAGATGTGTTTAAATTGCAGAATCCCAAAGCACTGAATGTCTAACATGCTGCCAGCTGACGTGCCTGTGACGACGCTGAGAGAGCCGTCCCAAGCCTAGTTTGCACAGTGCAAGCCGATTGAGGTCCTGTGCGTTGAGGGGCTCTGGGTACTTGATAGTCTTTGGTAAGCTTAAGGTAGCTTTCAGGTGAGGTTTCAGATGATTTTCAGAGCATTCTTGGATTCAGTTCCTGAGCAGGTTCGAGTTCACGGTGGGGAATCCCCAACTTAAACCAAGACCGTAAATCCGAAACCCTGAAACCTAACCCCAAGTTGCAAGCCACAAGCCGTAAACCCAAACCCTAAACCCTGAAACCTAGACCGTAAACACAAAATCCAAAAAGCCAACAGCAACGCTTACGGAATGTTTGCGCAACCCTTACAGAATTCTCCCAGAACCCTAGTGAAATCTGATCTGATTCTGATGTAGCCCTTGCAATGTTTTTTTGGAACCTTGTGGAGTTCTGAAAGAATCCTCAGTCCATGTATAGTATGCTATGTCTGATTGGGACATGCCGTTCCACAGGAAGTGACAGTAGCTCGCTACACAAAGCATAACCCTTGTCGAACGTTGATACTAATTTCAACCTTGGGCTTCTTGTGCAGTCAAGCAGCCGGTTTTGGCGAGGTTTAGGGTTTAGGGTTTAGGGTTCAGGGTGTAGGGTTTAGGGTTTTTTTGGTTTAGGGTTTGGGGTTTAGGGTTTAGGGTTTAAGGGTTTAGGGTGTAGGGGAAGTGAAGGGTGAGGGGGCGGGTCTCTGAGATCAGGGCCCTTACACCAAGGATCCCACCATGTAGGGCTTCTTCAGAATGAGAAGTTTCGGGATCCTACCCGAAACCCTGAACCCTCAACAGCTATGAGAAACAGCTGATCTAAATATATAAATAAATAAATATAAATACATAGATCAATACATAAATAATTACATAAATAAAAACAATATATATATATATATATATATATATGTATATATTTGGGTTTGAAGATGCGAGGCTGACATCCGCGCAGAAGAAGTTGCGCCGGAAGGTGCTGGCCCGCGTGCAGCCAAGTGCTAGGGTGCGGGTTTAGGGCTTAGGGTTTGGGGAGAGCTGTAAGAGGGACCCCTAAACCCTAAACCCTAAACCCCTAAACCCCAAATCCCTAAACCCTAAACCCTAAACCGCAGTTCCGTCCATCTGTGAAACAGTAGGATTTGTGTGAAACAGTAGGATTATGAGGGATGTGGGGTTCAGGACCATCCCTGCAAACGAAATGCGAGGTCAAGCAGTGACAGCCGCGGGGCTCATCATGGCGCTGATGACCTTTTCTGTGGGTGCGAGACCAAATGTCCAATTCAGTACTGGCAGCACGCATGGCTACAGTCACAGGGTGCACAAAAGCAATTTGCATAACAAGTGAGTCAGCGCCCGTGTCTGCTGGAGTATGGGGAAGATGCTAGTATGGGTAGTTCTCTAAATGAGGGTCCCTTATGCGGTCCTTTTTAATAAGGGTGCCGTATTATTTTTGGGACCTCAGCAGTCAGCAGGGACCCTAATTTAAAGAACTACCCATATGCACAGGAAGCCCTAAACCCTAAGCCCTAAACCCTAAGCCCTAAACCGTAAACCCTAAACCCTAAACCCCTAAACCCTAAGCCCTAAGCCCTAAACCCCCAAACCCCTAAACCCTAAACCCAGAATGCCACAGGAATGCAGCTCGTCATGGTCGAGTTCGTGATGACGGGAACCTGCGCTCGGCCCTGAGCCAAAAGGGGGTTTAGAGGTTAAGGAGCGTCTAGGGTTCCTGAAAGGGATCTACAAGGGTTTCTATAGGGTTTTTATAGGGGTGCTATAAGGGTTAGGGTTTGGGGGTTTAGGGTTTCGGGGTTTAGGGGTTTGGGGTTTTGGGGTTTAGGGGTTTTGAGTTTAGGGGTTTCGGGGTTTGGGGTTTGGGGGTTTAGGGGTTTAGGGTTTTGGGGTTTAGGGGTTTGGGGTTTGGGGGTTTAGGGTTTAGGGGTTTAGGGTCCAGGGTTTAGGGGTCGAGGGTTCAAGGTTGAGGGAGTTACAAAGGGTCGAGGTTGGTATGGTGATGCGCACAACCAGCTAAGAGGCTTTGGGCTGCGGTGTAGAGTGTAGGGTTTAGAGTTTAGGGTTTAGGGATTGGGGGAGTTTGGTTTTCAAGTGCCGCAGTATCGCTCTGTTATGAATGGCTGCCCGTAGGTATGAAAGGTTTTGGATTTTGGCTTTAGGGTATCGGATTGGGGGTTTCGAGTTTCGGGAATAGGGTTTAGTGGAGCTGAGGGGTTCGGCGTTTAGGGTTGGGGTTTTGGGGTTTGGGGTTTAAGGGTTCAGGGGTGTAGAACTACTGCTCATGTTGGTGCAGGAGTGCCAGAGGCCAAGCATGATGCACAAGGTAAGTCGCAGCAGGCAAGCACCTTCATCACACCTGGCTCCAGTTTTTGTGACGTGCTCTACAGTAGCCTTGGCGCGATGGCTCCAGTGAAACTGTGTTGTAATTAGAGGGGGGAGCCATGCGTAGAAAAATCCATGAATAGTCCGTTTAGTTCTGTTGTCCTATCATATACTCCAAAACCCCATTCAAACTAAGAAGGTCTCTCTATATTGCGCCATAGTGAGCTCGGAGTCCTAACTGTCCTACCTCACTGGGATCCAGCTCGCAACTCTAAACTCTGAGTGCGAAACCCCAAACCCTAAACCCTAAACCCTAAAACCCTAAACCCTAAACCTTAAACCCTAAACCCTAAACCCCAAACCTTAAACTCTAAACTCTAAGTGCTAAACCCCCGGCCTTCTTCAGCAGGAGATGCCCTTCAACATCGCAGGCAGGAGCTTCTTCGACTTCCCGTCTATCTTCGTCTTCTCGTTCACTTTTTTCTTTCTCTCTGTTTCTCGTTCTCTCTCACTCTCTCTTTTCACTCTCGTTGTCTCTCCCCTTCTGTTTCGCTCTCTCTCTCTCTCCCTCTCTGTCTCTCTGTCTCTGTTGTCTCTCTGTCTCTCTGTTGTCTCTCTATTGTCCTGTTGTCTCGCTGTCTCTCTGCCTCTCTGTCTCTCTGTGTCTCTGTCTCTCTGTCTCTCGGTGTCTCTGTCTCTCTGTCTCTCTGCTCGCTCTCTCTCTCTCTCTCTGTCTCCCTCCCTCCCTCCATCCCTCCCTACCTCGCTCTCGATCTCGGTCCAACCTTCGTTCTCACTCTCACTCCCTCGCTTGCTCACCCACTCGCTCCCTGACGTTCTTTTCTTTATCTGTCTTGCGCACGCTGCCTTTGGTGTCCCATGTCCCAACTGTTTTGTGCCAGAGGCACCATGGGCACTGTCATCCTCGGCGTGATCGCCGCATTCAGATGGCTCTTCCATGTCCCTTACAGGCGGCGGGGGTTAAGGGTTTAGAGTTAAAGGGGGGGGGTTTTAGGGTTTAGGGATTGAGGGTTTAGGCTTCAGGGAGGGGTGGCGGGATGTTTAGCCTCAGAGCTCCAGATGCAAGTGTCGGAAGAACGGCGGATTTTGGAATTCAGGATGCTAGATTTGGGATGTTTAGCCCCCGGATTTCACCCAGTGTCCCGGCAGAAGGTCCAGCTACCACGTGACATTTCTGCTTCATCTTGTTGGCACTATCATCACCCTCGTCCTCTTCCTCTACCTCCTCCTCCTGCTCCTCCTCCTCCTCCTCCTCACCTCATCATCATCGTCATCGTCTTCGTGCGCATGATCATCACCATCAATCAACAGGCATCGAGAGTCATCAACATCATCGTCACCATCATCAGTATTACTCGCATCATCGTCATCATCTTTGTCATTCCTATCCGCATCCTTGTGCTCATCCTCCCCGACATCCTGTTCACTCCTTCCTCAGGGCTTTAACTAATTAGGGGTTCGACGGCTTAGGTCCCGTGACACCCCAGCTCCGAACTCAGAGTGCCTATCTGATCATAACTCCATATCCCCCCCCCAGCCCCAATCCCAAAACCCTAAATCGAAAACTCCAAACCTGATTCAAAGGTTCCTTCAAGGAACCCTTACAGGAACCCTTTTAAAAAGGTCCCCTCCGACACATTTGACGGCGAGGCTTCTCCGAGGCCTCTGCCAGCATTGCAGCTGCCTCTTCTGTCATTGCTGCCTCCGCCAGGGGCCCGAAAATCTGGGCCCCTAAACCCTCAACCCCTAAACCCCCAAACCCCTAAACCCCTAAACCCCTCAACCCCGAAACCCCTAAACCCCTAAACCCCTAAACCCCGAAACCCCAGGGCCGAGAGTTCAGGGTTTGGGGTGCTGGGGGATTTACGGTTTGGGGTTCGGCTTTGGGGTTTAGGCTTTGAGGGTTTTGAGTTTTAGGGCTTAGGGTTTAGGGTTTTGAGTTTTAGGGCTTAGGGTTTAGGGTTTTAGGGTTTAGGGTTTAGGGTTAAGGGTTTTGAGTTTTAGGGCTTAGGGTTTTAGGGTTTAGGGTTTAGGGTTTAGGGTTTTGAGTTTTAGGGTTTAGGGTTTAGGGTGTTGAGGTTTAGGGTTTGAGGGTTTGGAGTTCTAGGTCTTGGGGTCTTCGGGCGTAAGGGTTCGAAAGTGCCCTGAATCCAGAAACTGCGAGGCTTCCCACCATCTTCCTAGATCCTACATTAGTAGCTGTAACCCTTATAGTACCCTTTAAAGGAACCGTTATAGAACCCTAATAAAGGCCCAAGGTTTCTTAATCAGGTTCCTACATCAGCAGCTGTAACTATAGTCGGAAGGCCCCGTGGTAGGCACAGCAGAGGAAGGCCGGTGAGGTCCAGTATAGAAGCATTCATATTGAGTCATGCTGTCCCCTTGTAGTCCTTGTATATATATATACTATGTACTACAATCGAGTCTGAAGCCGTATTCTAATTACTAAGGACTCTGTATTGGAGTTAAGAATCAGAGGAGTTGGGTTGAGGTTGAGGGTTGTTGGGATTTGCGGTTTTGTCATTTAGGGTTTCAGGGTTTCGGGTTGCGGTGTTGAGTGTTTGGGGTTCGGGGTTCAGGACAGATTCAGATTACATCGGTTTGCATTATGTGAATGCCTACGACTTGGCTCTTGTACAGGGTTATACCGTGATGTCGTGACAGTATCCCTGCATCGCCTGCGCTGCTAGATCGCTACAGTCTGAGTCTGAGTGCTCTTGACCTTCCCGACCCACCACGAGGTTACTATAGGGGCCTAAATTATTATCAATACTATTTCGGGGGTTTGTTATTGTAGTGATAGTATAATGGGCCCCAAAACCCTATTCTAATTATGAAGGCTCCTATATTATAGTGCAGAATACAACCTTCATACTCGGAGAACAGGGTTTCGGGGTATGTTCTGCTATATGGTACAACCGGGAAGCCTAAGGACTACTCTTAACAGCAACTTAAAGCCCTTATAATGTTTACTTCTGCACTGACTTTAAGGGGACACTATTACCACTTATTGAAGCCCCGAATCTCGGACCATACTATGGCTCTCTCTCTGGCGACGTGGCCGTCATGTCGAACATTTATCTTTGACCATACGGATGCATCAGGCTGTTATTAGTTCAATTTTTCTGTACAGTTCTTGTTATAGAGGGCAATATGAGGGCCTGAACATGTAGCAATACTAGTCCGTAGGTCCTGAATCTATGCAAAGTATCGAAGTTAGTGGTGCCCCGAATATACTTGTCGTATAACGGCCTAAAACCCTCAAAACCCCCAAGCCCCTGCCCCTAAGCCCCATAAGCCCGAACCCTAAACCCTAAACCAGCTGTACGTGACATCACACCTCAAACCCTAAACCCTAAACCCTAAACCCTGAACCCTGGACCCTGAACCCTAAACCCTAAACCCTAAACCCCAAAACCCCAAGCCCGAAACCCGAGCCCCAAAACCATAAACCCGCACCGCCTCGCCTGAACCACTGGGAACTGCAGAGGTCGACCATACCCCGCCAAGGTTCTGGGCAGTTTTCCTTGGAACTTATGTGGGGATTCGGGGCTTAGGGTTTAAGGGAGAAGGGGTTCTTGAGATCAGAGCTCCCTTCTTTCGACGGAATTTCGGGGTTTATGGAGTGGCATTCATGTTTCAGAAGGCTTTTTGTGTATTTCGTCCATTTTTGTTTTTATGGAAAAATTCCAAACCATGGGATATTTCAGGGGTGCTTTTTGTAAGGACCCTCCTATTTTGGACGTTTCGGGCGGCAAAGACGAGCTCGGGCAGTTCAGAGGATCAGGCAAGGGGGCTTGGACTTGGAAGTACTTGTGGGTTTTGGGGTTTCAGGGTTTAAAAGGGTTAGGGTTCAGGGCAAAATCCTAAGGGCTTAGGGCGTAGGGTTTAGTTTAGATGTTTAGGGTTTGGTTTGTGATTCAGGATGACGGGTTCACCTATCATGTTGTTAGCTCTTTGTGCACGCTTCCTGGTTAGAGCGGCTGGGTATGCAGCTTCTAATTCTCAGTAACTCCTCTATAGATCCCCCTAAATCCTAAAGCCCTAAACCCTAACGGCCCTAACCCATCCTAACCCTTGAGGGAACTCGGTTGGCTATGGGATGCTCATCCTTTACCGAAGAGTTTCGGGGCCTTTGAGGCCGCGATGCCCCTGCAGCAGCTCTGCCCGGAACATCTTCTGGAAGAGGCCTCGGCTGGGAGGTTTTTAGAGGGTCATGGGGCTTTAGGGGGTCTTGGAGGATTTTTATAGGGCTTTACGGGGTTTTGGAAGGTTTCATGGAGCTTTATTTTTTATTTTTTGGTTTTTCTAGGGCTTTAGGGGGTTTTGGAGGTGTTTATGGGGCTTTATGGGATTCTACAAGGGTTTTTATGGGGTTTTTAGAGTAGGTCCGTAAAGGGTTTTAACAGGATCTATCGGGTTCGTTTGGAAGGGGCACCCTGAACCTGCAGTCCTCCGTCCTGCACCCTAAAGACCCAAAACTCTCAAATGGGTGGTTGTCCAAATTATGGTCCCTTTTTGGATACCCTAAATATTAGGTGCCGTATTGTAATAAGGACCCAAAAAGGGACCCTAATATTGACAACCACCCAAATGGTGAGCCCAATTCTGGAACAACAGCTCGATGCAGAAACGGTAGCAGCAAAACGAACCACTTCCAGGGATTTTGTGCGGGTCCAGGCGGCCAGTGGTTTTGCATAGCGGGGAAGTAGGCAGCGGGACTGCAGGGCGATTCGGGTTCGTTGTTTGTGAGATCTAGGATCTGATACAGTTCAAAGTGGGGTCACATGAGTTAAAATTGTAGTCGTAGTAGTACTAGTAACAATAATGGTAGTAGTCGCTGTGCGGTAGCGGTTTGAGAGCTGGCTCTTGCTTTGTGACATCCGGACATCTCGTGTCCTGCAGCCTCAACAGCTACTGCTACGATGCTCCGGTGTAAGGATAGTGTAGCTGGGGTTCCATTTTCCAAAAGCCAGAGGTTCTCATCATGTCGGGGTACAGGATCCGACAGACAGTGCTGCTCCGGCATTACATGAAAATCGCTTGCTGTTGCATGTTTTTGCTTCCGCGAAAAAGCAGCGATTTCAGTCTCATGATGTCCAAAACCCTGAACCTTAAACCCTAAATCCAAGGCACCCGAAAAGCTCTCAGCCCTAATCCGACCTGAGCACCCTGGAGTCGTCGAGTCCTCAAGCACACGCATGTGTATGTGATGGATGGCCTGGCAACATAGGTGTCTGAATGATCAGTTGGTAGCTCCTAACAGTTTCTTTCAAATTGCGCAAAAATATGCTCCAAAACCATGTTGTAATTCTCAAGGCTTCTAAATTAATAATTACAGGTTGTCGGCTTCTTGCCGATCGAGTCCTTGTCCACCCTCAGCTACCGCCTCAGTCAAGCTTTCTGTTCCGCGCTCCGCTCTCTGTGGGCGTTCGGGTTAGGGTCGGTCCCGGGTTCGGGTTTAGGGTGTACAGTGGGGTGTAGGGTCAAGACGGTTCAGGATTTTCGGGTTTTAGGGTTTTGGATTTGGGTGGTTGTCAAAATTATGGTCCCTTTTTGGGTCCCTATTATAATACGGCACCTATTATTTAGGGTACCCAAAAAGGGACCACAATTTTGACAACCGCCCATAATTTAGCTTCTGTCTAGTCCCGTGAGCAAAAAGACTCATGAAACTAGACCTCTTGCAGTGAATTCTTTTGCATGGCAGAGTGGCCCAGACAGTCTTGTCAGATGATCGAAGGGTGTTTTGCAGCTTGATGTTCCTAACTCTACAAGCCCTAAACCCGATGAAGTTTTCGTGTTGCCGGGTGCATTGCCTGCGGGGTCAATGACCAGTGTCGTGCTTCCTGGGAGTTCGAATGTTGCTGTAAACCTAAATCTATGCCATTAGGCAGAGAAGTCCAAGGCTGTCTTATCATATCATCATTATGTAGCGACTGCAAGGGGATGATTGCTAGGCCTCCTTAGTGCATCGGAGGACGGGCAGGCCTAGCAGAAAATCCTTAGAAAGCCTAGGCCAGAGCCTAGATCTCTCGTACACCCAAAACCACTAAATCCTCTATACCTCAACCCCAAACCCTAAATCTCTCAACCACAAACCATGGACCCCAGACCGTTAAACGCTACACCCTAAACCCTGAACCCAAACCCAAAACAAGAGCCCCCTAAACCTCTAACCCCCAAGTTTCCCTGTCGGGCCATCGACCCCCGAGCCACCAATCCCGAACCCGGAGACTGAGATTTCGCAGGGCGGCTGAAAGCTACGGCTCTGTTTTGGTTTGGGTTTAGGGTTTGGGTCAGGGGGTTCAGGGTCGTCTACTTTCTGATGCCTAAACCCTGGACCCTAAATCCAGGTCCAGAAATCCAAAATCCGAGGGTTTAGGGTTTATCCAACCCAGAGTTCACTCTGCCCGAAATCGTTCCGGCAAAGAACTAAACAAGTCCCATGCATGAATTCGGTTTTGGGTTGAGGGTTTAGGGTTTTGGGTCTGACCCTGGCCAATTCCAACTTCAACATTAAGTTCGGAACAGCAAGATCCCGAAGTCATGGCTGTGGCGAAGCCGCTCCTTTATCCACCGGCCTACATTCACAGCACGGCTTGCAGATCCGACCGCAAGAGAGCCGTGCATAAATCACGAATCCTTGAGCCTCTGGCATGTGCTTGTGCAGAGATGCTAGAACTACAGGCCTCTCAAGCAGGGGGCGTCATGAATCAAGGGTTTACCCTAAGCTATTACATCATACTTTGTTGTAAGGTCTTATTCTAATTCATAGTCGAGTTTGTAACAACTCCACCGAAGAAAAGATTGCGATAGTGGCCTGAACACTTGCTATATAGCATTCCTTCGGGTTTTCATTTTAATTTGTCATCACAGTCAAGTAAGTCAATGATAGTATTATGGAACCCCAAACCCTTTTCCAAGTGTTAAGGCACCTATATAAGGACCTTACAAGAAAACTCAGAGTCCAACCATAAAGTAGGTTATGATAGCTTAAGGTACCCTAGGCTCGCAGATCTCCGCTGCAGGCTGTGCTTCGAGGCTCGCGGCGGGGTGGGACGGGCTCTTGCAGGAAAAAGGGGGTTTAGGGTTCAGGGTTTAGGGTATCGCGAATGTATTGGTCAGGAGGATGCAGGATCTCGCGCACTCAGAGAACATCGTGCCAACGCTCCTCGCCAAGGCCAGGTGGCAGGTCTAGGGCTTCAAGGGTCTCAAGGGGTCTCAGGAGACTTTAAATTCATAGACCCTAACCCCGAATCCCCCTAAACCCTAAACCCTAAACCCTAAACCTCAAACCCTGCACCGAAATCCCCCCCCCGAAACGCTGCGAGGTGAATGTCTCGAGGGGTCGCTGAGCGTCTCTAGAGGTTTGCTAGGGCTCTCTAGGGGTCTGTAGAGTCTCTAATGGTCTCCAGGGGTCTCTAGAGTCTCTTGGGGTCAAACAGGGGTTCAGGGCTTTAGGGTTTGTTGGGACAAAAGCTCCTTAAAGCGGTGAAGAGCAAGATGTTTTTTTGACTGCTTTCCGGTTGAATGCCGGGATTTCGGGCCAGGCATAAATTCGCGGATGTGCACGCTTTGAGTGTGTTGCCACTGGCATGGAACGGCTCTTCCTTTCCAGAACGGGCAGTAGTCCGACCCAATCAAGGAAAAATAATAATAACAATAATCATAGCAACAATAACAATAACAATAAGAACAATAAGAACAATAAGAACAATAAGAACAATAAGAACAATAAGAACAATAAGAACAATAAGAACAATAAGAACAATAAGAACAATAAGAACAATAAGAACAATAAGAACAATAAGAACAATAAGAACAATAAGAACAATAAGAACAATAAGAACAATAAGAACAATAATAACAATAATAACAATAATAACAATAATAACAATAATAACAGTAATAACAATAATAACAATAATAACAACAATAACAATAGTAACAATAGTAACAGTAATAACAATACTAATACTAGTACTAATACTAGTAGTATAGTAGCAATAGAAATATCTTCATGCGAAGTCAGTGCCATGACGAAGGTTAGCTGAGCTAGGATCCGGGAGGGCAAAATGGTGTGCCTTCGGAACACTCTAAGTCAGTATGTCATCTATCGCACCTGGATTTCGGCAAGTTTTCAAAACTTCAACCAGAAGGTTTAGCAGAACAGACGCTTGAAGCAGACAGTTTACTAACGTATATTCTTGTTCTGTTAGTGGTGGGGAAAGCAATGCCTATCAGCAAGGAGTTAAACTATGGCAGCCAAGCGTTTGAGTTATCGGGACTCAGCACGTTCCAAGTGTCCCACGCCAGGTGAAGCATCTGAGTGGGGAACTCAAGAAGAGCAGCCGCAGGGGCTCTCCTTTTGGGCTTAGGGTTGAGGACCCTAAACCCGAAACCCTAAACCCTAAACCCTAAAAGGGTTCTGTGAGCTTTTCCAGGGGTTCCGGAGTTCAAGGATTGGGGACAATGAGTACTCGAGCCCTTGAGACCCGCAAGACAGTCTTTATTTCCAGCAGGACTTCCCAGAGACTCCAATATCCCTTAATTAAGGAATATTCCATAATTAGCGGATATCGGAGTCTCTGGGTTCGGTATCTGTAGTCCTGGTCCAGGGGGCTGAAACCGTGGTTGAGGTTGAACATGTCAAGCTGAACACACAGGGGTGAAGAATTCGAGCGCACGGTGTCGAGTTCTCTGGATCTCTCGCCTCAGCATCCCCCGAAACCATGAACGCTCCGAAGTCCAGCTATAAACCCAAAATCCCTTGCTAGCTGGCTGGCTGGCCAGGCCTGAATCACTACCTACCCTAAACCCTGGGCCCTAGACCCATAACCCTAAGCCCTACACCCGAAACCCTATACCCTAAACCCTAAACCCTGAACCCTAAACCCTAAACCCTAAACCCTAAACCTAAATAGATGACCTAAGCCACGGAAACACCTGCAAAGCTCCACGATTCCAGACTCCCGATCCCCGACATCCAATCGGCAAGAGCCCGACGACTTCAGAATTCGAAGACGAAGCCAACGGACGTTTTGGGTTTGGTTTAGGGTTTAGCGTTTAGGGTTTAGGGTTTGGTATTTTGGAGTTTTAGGGTGTAGGGTTCGGGTTTCTTAATGTTTCAGTTTAGGGTGAGACCTTTCGCGTAGCCCTGGCTTCGCCCAGACCTCCAGAAGCGATGGCAAGTGCACCTAGATCGCTTCGAGGAGGCGGAGTTGGGGCATAGGGCTCGGGTCGGGGGTTTAGGTTTTGGGCTTGGGTGTTTAGGGTTAGGGTTTACGGTTTGGGGTTTAGGGTTTAGAGTGGAATTGGGGGCGTCAGATTTGACCCGTCGACCGGGCTGTGGACGAATATAGTAATGCATGTAGGGGTAGGGGTCTTGCAAAATAGCAAATAGTAGTCATCGTTTGATATACCCCCAAACCCTAGTCTAGCCCTATGTGACTTTGGAATCAGGTGCTAGGTCTTGAACTAAACAGAATTTCGCTTGGGAAGGCGATTCGCTGAGGTTTGCCGCGCATGCGGTGGTACTGCTTCGAAGTAAACCCTAAACCCTAAACCCCAAACCCTAAACCCTAGACGCCCGAAGCCCACGCTTTCCGGCTTGGCAGGCCTCCGTGGGGTCTGAGCTGAGCGACAGCATGGACACATCGCAGGTGCTTCTTGTGAGATGGAGGGTCCTTTAATTGGGCTTTGGAGTACCATACTTTAATACTTTTTTCTTAATGGAACCATTATGAAATAAAAGTTTATACTTTTTTCTCCCTGGTTACTTAAAAGCCCAGTTAATAGGTAAAACAGGATTTCGCAATGTATTACAATACTTAAAAGGAGGCTATAATCGGATATTGTTAATTGGAGGTCATGCCCAAAGTGCTTGGCCGAAGCAAGTTTAGCTGCAAGGGTGGTAGTTTAACAGCGAGGTGGGGCTAATTAACAATGTTATCCCTTGTATTACAGTCATGTATTACAGTCATAGTATCATCTACCCCAAACTAAACCCTAAACCCTCACAGATGCGGTAGCCTTTCGCCAGGCCTCCGTTTGGACTTCCAGCTCCGTGAGGTCTTCCGGCTCTGCGAGGACTTCCGGCTCTGCGAGGAGCCTGAAGGAAAAGGCCAGAGGGAACCCTAGTGGGTTTAGGGTTAGGAGTTTAGGGTTTAGGGGTGTAGGGTTTAGGGTTAGGAGTTTAGGGTTTAGGGGTGTAGGGTTTAGGGTTACCTCAAATCCCAAATCCCCACATCCCAAATCCCATAGGAGTTTAGGGTTTAGGGGTGTAGGGTTTAGGGTTAGGAGTTTAGGGTTTAGGGGTGTAGGGTTTAGGGTTAGGAGTTTAGGGCTTAGGGGTGTAGGGTTTCGGATTGAAGGTTTAGTGTTTAGGGCCCTAAGCCCTTAACCTCCAGCCCCAAAGCTGACACCGCCTTGGTAGGTTACTTACCGAATTCATGGGCCCGATTCTAAATCCTAAACCATGCTTGAAATTGCAGGGCATGGCTTCTATCGAAGTCATGACGCACATCGGCATCACTGTTGGTACTAGGATGACGGTGGTGATGCTGGTGCAATCGCGTCCTCTGCCGTTGCAGTGGTTTGAACTCGCATATTGAGATTAGGATTGCGATCATCATTGCCTGCAACATCGCGGTTCTTGTGCTTCTCCCCATTGCTAAGACAACACCAGCGGGAGGGAGGGATCATGATGGGTTAGGAGATGACGAGGAGGACGCGGAATCGGAATATGAACATGAAGATGAGTAGGATCATGGCAAGGCTTCCTTCATGTCCATTGCAAGCAAAGCGCTCTAGAATCCGGAGCCCAAGCGTGAAAGCACGTTTCAGGCTCTCCGCGGCAGGGTGGTGATCAAAGAGCTCCACCGCTTCCTTTGCCGCCACATGCGCAGGACATTTTGCGGAGCTAGTTTACGCTCAACCTCAGATTCAGAGCTGCCGACAACCTCAACGCTAAACTGGGCTTTGGATTACCATACTTTAATACTTTTTCTTAGTGGAACCATTGTGAAACAGAAGTTTATAAATACATTTTTCTCCCTGGTTACTCAAAAGCCCAGTAAACTAAACCTCAAATCCCAAACTCTGGACCCTGAAGCTTAAACCCCCGCCCCTGCGCCCAAGGGTCTGCTGGCCACTGCTGCCAAGCCCAAGCCCGAGCCCCGACCCAAAGATGCAGAAAACCCCTCGAAATGTCTCGTTTGGGGTTCTTTTTGCAGTTCCTTTCAGGGTTCCTTTCAGGGGTTCCTTGAAGGGTCAGTTGAGGTTTCCTTTTTAAGGGTTCGGGTTGAGGGTTGTGTGGGGTTCCTTTTGGGGTTCCTGTAAAGGGTGCTATCCCACGGGATGACGACGGCTAGAGGACCTAGATTATGGGCTGCCCACGTTACAGTTCAGGGTTTCTCCTAACCCAGAAACCCTGCCGACAGGAGTGCCGCAAAGGAGCAGGCGCACGAGATGCAGGAGCAGTGGAATGCGGGATGCCCGGTCCCAGCTTTGGGTTAAAATTGAGGTAAATATAGTTGTATTGCTACTTAAAGGGTTCTATGACAGGAGTCTATAATCGTTTGATAGGGCCTACATAAAAGATCCTGGCACTTGGTAGCCAGATTTTGGAGCAAGTCCGGTTTGTCGTGGCTTATAGCTCCAAGTCAGGTGCTTATATTATAACCTTACTATAAATCTCCCCTAAACCCTAAACCCTAAATACCTAAACCCTAAACCCTAAATCCCTAAACCCTAATCCCTAAACCCTGAATCCCTAAACCCTAAACCCTCTGAAGCCTAGACCCCCGCAGTATCTTCAACCTCGAGCCTCAGGTGATGTCGGACTTCGTCCGCTACGTCATGCTAGTGGTCCGAAGCAGAGCTTCCTCCAGACTATCGGGTTCAGTCTGGGGTTTGGCGGGTTTAGGGGTTTAGGGTTTAGGGATTTAGGGTTTAGGGTTTAGGGATTTAGGGTTTAGGGTTTGATTTAGGGTTTATGGAGTTAGGGTCTAGGGTTTAGGGTTCTATTGAGCGTTCAGGGTTTCGGGGTGCTGCGGTACGTGGTGTGTAGGAAAGCTGGGTGGGAAGGTCCTCGAAACCGGCGACGTCATTGCGGCGGTTCTGGAGAATCAGACTTCGGGGAGTGTAGGACCTAAACCTTAAGCCTTAAACCCGAACAAAAAGGCCGAAACCCTAAAGTTTAGAGATTAGGGTATCCCCTGCGCCCGATGCGAAGATCTTTGCTGGTAAGGTTCGGGCATTTAGCGCTACTCACTATGGCGTTTACCAACCGTTACCCCTTTCACTGTGGAATGTACCCATGGCCCACGTGCACCCAATCGTGAGACCATTGCCCAATACCACAGAAACAGGACATTCTTCCGTGCACATATTTTCGATACGTGTGAGAGTCCAGACCCAGTTCTGCAGCAGTGCAAGCACAGTGCCCCTGCCTGTCGACTCCAACGTTTTGATCTTCTTCGACCACGATGCTCCCAAGGACACCAGAATCGGGAGGGTTTTTGGAAAGGATCTCTTGCTTTGAGAAGCAACAGGTTAGCGGGCTGCTCTCGCGTGGGAAAGTCCGTTCCAGAAAGCAGCAGCATGAACATGGCGGACAGAGTCTGATCACGCAGTTACGGCTCAGGTTGCACAGTGCCCCGGGGCAAAAGACTCATGGGCAATGGGCCATGCACACAGTTTGAGCAAAGCGTCTTCGATGTGATTCCGTATGAGGCCATATGGTTCGACTTGGACACGCCCGCGACTCTCTTTGACTACTTGATATACGCAGACATCAAACTCGTCCGATTTGAGTACCTCAAGCAGCTCGTTGCTGATCGGAGGCTTTGGCCTCGAAGGCAAGAGGCTGAGTGGATCCCAAATGCGCTCGTGACCATCGAGGAACTTGAGGAACAGAGAAGGCTTGCAAAGCTTCGAAGTACCATTCAAAGTTTCGAAAGAGAATTTGAGAGGATGATGGAACGGACGCTCATGCGCAGGTCTGACTGTGATCCGGAGGAAAAGAAGGAATGGACGGAGTTCGCTGAGCTTTCGTTTGCAGCTTCGCCTGATCCAAACCTCTCTCATGCATTCAGCGACAACCGGAAGAAGTCTATGTTGGGTATGACTGGCGAGTTCAAGTGCCTTTCGCGCCCATTCGGAAATCTCCCGCCGGGAGTTCATCTGTTAACTGTGTCACATTGCTGGGAATCGAAGCAACACCCGGATCCATGGGCCAGCCAACTGCACAGATTAGTCAACATCATTTCAGAATACCAGGAATCCGTCTTTGAAGTGACGGGGGAAGAACATGCAGAATGTTGGATTTTCATCGATTTTATAAGCCTCCCGCAATACCCGCGCAATCCCCGGCAGCAGCAGTCCTTTCAGCGTGCGGACCGTGTAGTTCGCTTGGAGGAGCTTACTTCTGATTTCGAGAAGCTGTTTGCGCCAAACTTCATCGACATTTACCATGAGGAAGTTCAGCTACAGCATCATCACGAACCGACGAAGCAGACTCACCGTGTGCCAGAGAAGGCTGGGCGGTTTGGATCGCAGCCTTTCAGTGAGCTAGAACTGAACAGCACGCCTTACAACGCCAGAGGCTGGTGCATTGCTGAGACGCAGTGGATGAGTGCCAGCAACTGCATTCACGGCTATGCGCCGATGCTTCCAGCTACTTTTCAAAAACGTGTGCAAGAGGTCGCTTTGAAGTTTACTCACAGATCCGATGCGACGGCAGTGATGCAACTGCAAGAAATGGTGTTTTGGGAGAAAGCAACAGCTTGTATAGAGCTGGACGCAGCATGGTTGCCCCACGACGAGTTCCTGCTGCTCACCGAGGCCCTGCCACATTATGTGAACCTGAGAGAACTGAGGATCTTTCACTGCGACATTCGGTCGGAGCTCGCTGTGGCACTGGTCAATGCGCTCACAAGCCTCGGAGATTTGTGTTTGGTCCGCATTGTTCAATGCAGCATTAGTGAGGAGGCTGCCTCAGTCCTTGCAGAGTTCTTTTCCAATTTTGAGCAAATTGTTGACTTGAAGTTGCAACATGGGTGTGTCGACCGATGTTTTGGTGAGCCTCGCATCCTCGCACTCTCCCTTTTGGATTGTCAGGTTGCAGGTGCAGGTCAGGCAGCTCTAGCCGAGGCAGGGATTCACATGTCAGTAGCGCCCTCGTACTCCGAGCTTCTTTGGGTGCGCGTTTCCTGGGCATTGGGGGATTGCGCCTGCGACAGACGGGTCCGGAAGGCCCGAGAGATATTGCGCAAGCGAGAAGAGGCCTGTCGAAAACTTGACGAGGAATACCCCCAATTCAAATTTTTTAATTTGAAGTAAACTGAAACGGCGCAACAGTCGCTTGTGCATCGCCCCACGAAATCGTCATTGTGGGCCGGGAAAGCCGCTTATTATGCACTCTTGTGCACTAGACCGCTCAAGTTACTTGAGCGGATGTCGACAATGGCATCAAGAGCCTCTGTGCTGTCATGCGCTGGCATTCCCAACACATGTATCCTTGTCGTCATCATCGCCATCATCATCACCATCTTCGTGGTCAACATTACCAACATCCCCATCGTCAATGTCGCCTTCCTTCTCGTCCTACTGCTCCTCCTCCTCCTCATCATGTCATCGTCATGTCATCGTCATGTCATCGTCATCGTCGCCATGAACGTCATCATCATCATCATCACCATCACCATCATCATCATCACCATCATCATCATTGTCATCACCATCACGATGAACATCGTCATCACTATCACTATCACCATCATCATCATCAGCATCAGCATCATCATCGTCACCGTGACCGTGATCCTCATTATGGTTAACGTAGTCATTGTCGTTACCATCATACTTCACATAGTTTTCATCATTATCAGGATCATCTTCATCAAAATGGTCATCTTCAATTGGAATCACCACAATCATTGCCACCACAATCATCAAGGTCACCGTCATCATTGGCAGGATGGCTTGCATCTTCTTCATGGACATCATCATCACCACCACCATCATCTCTATCAGCACCATAATGGTCATTAACATGGCCTCGTTCAGCGCTGACATCATGATGTTGAGCTTGTTTTGTGGATGCAGGGTTCGGGTTCCAGATCTAGCAGCCATTTGCGCGATATGACCCACCCACAGGAGATCACCTACGAGCTCTACCACCGGCTCGTCTTGTATAACTTGGGCGGCTTGTTGGGTTTAGGGTTTAGGGTTTATGATCATGCGACTTGCAACGTCGGATCTGCATAGGCTAACTGGTACTCTAATCTTCCCCGTGCTGTGGAATCATGGCGTCACACTATTTGGGGGATCAGGGGACTTAAGTAGGTAAGGTTATAAGTACCCTCAAGGGGGGTTATAGGCAATCGTAACTAGTCATCTTACTTCTAACCCCAGTCACCCTAGTTACTAACTCCATGGACCTATAACTAGGTTGGGGCGTGGTACTGGTCTGCTTGCGGGTTTGGGACTGCGATGCAGAATCCCCTACCAGAGCCTCAGAGCACCTTTAGTCCATTTCGAACCCCCTACAACCCACAACCGAAACCTAAAAATCTTCAACAAGCGCAACCGTAAATACCTTAAACCTTAAGCCCTAAACAATACAGCCATCCTCAGCCCTCATTCCCAGATTGGCTGGTTCTGGTTCTCGGCGGAGGCCCGGCTTTTATGTGGAATTTTCAGAAGATAAAGAGAGCTTTTTAAGCGAGCCTTGAAGGATCCAGAATAGCGGTCCTTTAACTTTAAGGGCTGTAAAGTTCTGGGGTTTAAAGGTCTTCAGGGACCTCGGCCTTCGAGTAAGAGGATCCTTTCTATCATGGATCCCTATAGTGTTGGGGCTTGGGGCTTACAGGTTTAGGGCTCGGGGCTCACAGGTTTGGTTTGGGGTTTAGGGCATCCTCTCTATCAGGATGTCTAAATCAGGCAACAAACCGTATCAACATTCACAGCATGATTATCACAATGCCACAACGAAGAACAGCAATCCCTGAAAGAACAGCACGCATCGATATGAGACGAGCTAGGGAAGAATCGGCAACACTTCACGATTGTAACAGGACCCTGGACCTCACACCCTCTAAGCCTTCAGCCCTAAACGGTGTCCTCTAAGACCCGCAGCCCCTAGGACCCCAAAACCCATTAACCCTTACGCCCAAACCTCAAACCCAGATTGGAGACTCCTGAACCCAGAGACTGCTCTTGTTTAAGGTATATTCCCTAACTAGGGGATATTGGAGTCTCTGGGAAGCCCTAAAGCCTTTAAACCCAAAGCGACGGGCAGCTTCGGCAGGTCATGGACATGGCTTGCGCGGACGATGCCACGGCCGCTTTGCTCAAGAATTCCGTCTACGTTCAGGGCAGGTGGAGGATATGTTTGAACATGTAATATAACAGATATATAACATAATATATTATGGTATAGTATGCAAACATGACAAAGTGCGATGCCAGAGCTTCTGGAGCAACCGTTTTTCAAGTTTGGAGCGACCACCATGCGACCTGGCACGTGTTTGCTCATATCACATCTGTATGCTTAGGGTTTGGTATCTGGGAGTCCGGGTTTCGAGTTTAGGGCTTAGATTTTTTGCTGAGAATCGTACAGCATCGAAGCCACAAGAGGGTCTCGTGCTCAAGATCTACCGGAACCCTAAATGGTCCACCTTGTTTGGGACTGCTCAATATGGTGGTTCAAAAGGTATGCACTTCAGGGTCTAGGTAGACATGGTAAGTGCAGAATTGCGGAATCCGAATCCCGAAGCATGAAGCGCAAAGCCGCGAACTCAGCAGCCTCAAAGCAGCCGGATTCTCGCTACCCCTCATGTCGCCCTGACGCCTAAACTCGAGCTTCTGAACCTAATGGGTTTAGGAGTTTAGGGTTTATGGTTTTAACCTGAAGCTGAAGGGTTTCTTTAGGAGTTAAGGGTTGAGGGTTTAAGCTCTCAGCTTAAAGCCGAACCCAAAACCCGAGCCTGGAGACCGAACTATAACATGTCCCCACACCCTGCTCTATTTGAAGTAGGGTTTATATTACCGTTTTGGTGAGTGTAGATAGGCCTCCTTCTGAATATTGGTGAGTGTACATATTGGGTTTTATTATGGGGATACTAGTAATATAAACCATACCCTATTTGATCCCAAGGCGTCGAACTCAGGCTACCCAGGTCCTGAAACTGAGTCCTGGGAACAAAGCTTGGGCCGACTTTTTTGGGGCTACTACATGGTGTCCATACTTCCTATGGTTTCGTTTGGGACCTGGGCTCAGCGTTTAGGGCTCATAAAAACGGCTTACCCTGGGCCAATGTTCGACAGCCGAGGGTGCATTTCACATCCTCAAGGCAGGGCTGGGCTGGGTTCTTACTAAGGGGCTACGCTTAAGTTAATATAATATGGAAACCGTGTTATTTACCGTAGATCCGTATTATGGTAGCTTAAACTTAAAACCCTATGCCCTGAAAGGAACCCTTATAGATCCCTTAAAGGAGCCCTTATAGATTTCTATTATGGTAGCTTAAGTTAAAAATTCCTTCACAAGGGCCCCCAGCAGGGCCGGGTCGGTGAAGTTTTCGCTCAGAGACAGGGCAGCCTCCGACTTCGGGTATTGGAGCAGTCGTCTGGTGGTGGCGGCGAGGTTTCGGTGTGGTTTAGGGTTTAGGGTTGGTTTCGGTGTAGGGTTTCAGGGGGTTCAGGGGATTGGGGCTTGCAGGTTAAGGGGGTTTGGGATTTAGGGTTCAGTTTCTGCGATTGTTTTCGGAACTCTTCTCCCTTGTTATTTTGCGAGCGCTAGGCATCCCGTGCAGTTTGGTTAGAAAGCACCAGTGAACCTCCTGCTCTGGCTCTAATCACCATTCCTGTGTTTGACACTTTACCAGCCTAAACCCTGAACCCTGCACCCCAAAACCCCCAAAGCGGAATCCTGACCCCTAAATCCTAAACCTTGAACCCTGAACCCTGAACCCTGAACCCCAACACCTAAACCCGAAGTCCTAAATCCTAAACCTTGAACCCTGAACCTAAACCCAACGAGCTAAATCCTAAATGGGAGTTTCCGAAAATATAGGGGACCCTAATATAGTACTTTAAATAGTAGGATCCTTATTATAAGGACCCTACAATAAGGTACCCCTAATTTTCGGAAACTCCTAAATGTGAAACCCCGAGACTGATCTTCATGCCCTGTCAGGCGCTGTCCTCTCCTGCCATCTTTCTGTTCATCCTGGAATCGGTGCGCCCATTCGGGGCGGGGGTTTAGGGTTCAGGGTTTAGAGTTCAGGGTTTAGTTTGTTGGGTTCAGGGTTTAGTTTAGGGTTTTCAGGGCTTAGGGTTCAGGCTTTTGAGTTTAGGATAGAAGGGTTTAGGGTTTAGGGGTAGAACCCTGCACCCGAAACCCTCCGAAGCCCCGAGACGAAAAGCTTTTGATGCTCGCAAGGCTGTTCCCTTCTAGTCTCTATACATGACTATGCTACGATAGACCCCAAAGCCCACGTTGAAATGACCAAGACCCCCCATATGAGATGATGGCTCCTAAGATACGGCTGAGGAGCGTGATGCTTCTTAGGTTGAGGCTTTGACCAGGTGGCATCTCCCTTGTTCCGAGTTCTTATGGCCTTAAGACTACATCCCGGAACCCTGCCCCCTCAACCAGCAAAGTAAGGTTCTCAGTATAGCCCAGTCCAGAGAGTCGAACACATTGAAGCCCTACAAGCCTAAAGCCCTCAACGCAAACCACCAAACACCTGAGCCCTCACACCCTGAGGCCAATAGCCCGGGTTAAGCCAAAAACCGTATGAGCTTATACAGCCCCTGAGCGAAAAAGACGCCCTTGCCCTAAACCAGGCACCTGTTTTCGACCCTAAACCCCAAACCTCTAAACCCCCTAAACCCCCTAAACCCTAAACCCCCCAAAAAAAACCTTAAATCTTGAACCATCCTTTCCATGATCCCAGGACCGAAGCCAGTTGGGCTGGCAGGTCTTCGCCGGGCCTTTAGTCTGGAGACATCACAACTCATTGAGGGTTATGGTTTGAGGTGTAGGGTTTAAGGCCGTTTAGGGTTTAGGGGTTTAGGGTTTAGGGGTTTAGGGTTTAGAGTTTAGGGCTGTTTAGGGTTTAGGGGTTTTGGGGTTTAAGGTTTAGGGCCGTTAGGGTTTAGGGTTTAGGGTTTCGGGCTCGGGCTTCTGAGTCGGGAATTGGGGAATGGGCTTAGGGCTGTTTAGGCCCCAGAGTCAGAGTTTAGGGATGCCGGACCTGTTTGGAGTCACGTTGAGGGCTCCTTTACAGGTCTCCGTAAGGGTTCCTTCGCAGGCCCCTCGCCCTAAACCCTAAACCCTAAACCGTCTTTCAACGCGTAGACTCGACCTCAGCTCTGGTATGGAAGATCGAATGTTTACAAACATTGTTCTTCAGGGTTCCTTAATAAAAGGTGTACCATAATAGACCCCCAAAATCCTAGTCTAATGAAGAAGGCCCTGAGATCATGCGTCGGGTCCACATCCTCGCTGTGCCCAAACTCTTATGTGAAAGCCATGGTTTTTTGGCTGACGTGGTGTTTGCTAACTTGATTGAACACCTAAACTCTTGATCCCTGCTCTAAACCAAACCGTGAAATCATAAGCAGCCCGAGCGCCATAAAGCCTTAGGTCCTGGTTTCTAAACGTGACACTCTAAAGTCTTAAACCCGACAATCCTAAACCTAACACCCTGAACCCTGAAATCCTAACGTCCCAGCACCCTATATGCCGACTTGGCCGCTGGGTTTTGTTATAGTATACAGATATACACCAGAATCCTGTTCCAAGTATACAGGCCCTTATATCACGAAGGAGTTGGTGCGTAAGCCCCGAAGTCTTCTAAATCCTGAAATCCCTGCAGCTCAAAACCCCACGGCCCTAAAGCCTCAAACCCTCACAGCCCAAACCCTAAAGCCCTAAACCCTGAAGCCCTAAATCCTAAAGCCCTAAACCCTAAAGCCCTAAATCCTAAAGCCCTAAATCCTAAAGCCCTCAACCCTAAAGCCCCAAACCCTAAAGCCCTCAACCCTGAAGCCCTCAACCCTAAAGCCCCTCAGCAATAAAGCCCTAAACCCCAAACGCCCTAAACCCTGAAGTCCAAAACCCCAGTACGTGAGGCCCCCTAAATCCGTCTAGAAACTTTATAAATGCCTCATAGACACCCTATAAATGCCTGATGGAAACCCTATGAATGCCTTGTAGGTGCCTTTAAAGGAGCCATGATTCAGTCACAGAGTCGTGGACCCTTCCACCCCTAGGCCGGGCTTTGCGCCTTGATACTCTTGATGGACCTCCTCTTTGATTGGCCGCGGCCTTTCTGGGTTTAGGGTTTAGGGGTTTAGGGGTTTAGGGGTTTCGGGGTTTGGTGTTTCGGGGTTTAGGGGTTTAGGGGTTTAGGGGTTTCGGGGTTTAGAGTCTCGGATTTCGGGATCGCTCACCTGGGGCTTTCGGGTTTCAGGGCTAGGAGTTTTGGGTGTGGGGCTTACGGCTGTTTCGGGCAGTTTCGGGGTTTGAGGGTGCTGTTTGGGCCTTAGGACATTTGGGAATTTGGGAGTCGCCAACCTGATATAGACCCTGACAAATAGTCAAAGACTAAGCCCCCCCAAACCCCACAAATTTTTTCTGAAGTTCTCAAAAGCTCCGATATCCTCCTCAACCCCAAAGCCTACTCCTAACACCGGAAATTCCAACCCTAACCCCAAAATCTTAAACTTGCTACACCTCTCTGACATTCAGAATTCAGTGCTGCTGCCCAACCCCTACAGTCCAACCCTGGAGGGTTCAGGGTTTGTGTTTTTTTTTTGCAGGTTATCTCAAGGTAGCAGAGTATGGTTTGCAGGATCCGACGGTGCAAATGGGAGTTTCCGAAAATTAGCCTTATTTCGGGCCTAATTTTGGAAACTCCCAGATCAGTTCTGGCGCCTTTTGCAAGGACCCCTTTGGAGTTAGGGGTTAGAGTCGGTTCCCTTCCTTTCACGGCTGCGCTCACCGCGCACGAAGGCCTCCGACCACCCACGGAGCTGGGGCTGCAGGATAATCCCATTGCACTGATGCCACGCAATCTCGCGCTTCTCCGGTTATTAGGGACCGCAGCTCGCTCCAGTGTTAGTTCATTAACTTTCTTTATATTACCATCATAAAATTCTTGCATTTTAACATTAAGCATGAAAACAATGATATATAATTATTAATATTAGGCTTAGGGTTTAGGGTTTTACTATTACGGCTAAGGGGATCAGGTTTGGGGCCTAAAGCTCCAGGCCTTGTCCCAGACCTCTTCTAGAGGCAGCAAACGCAGCAGAGGCAGCAGCAAGCAGGCAGCAGTGAGCAAACAGGCAATCAATCGTGATGTGGCATTGAAATCTTTACACTTTACACTTTTTGGGATAATATTAACCACTATAAAACTGAAAGTGTGCACTTTTTGGGGCTTATGAACTCAGCAACTAAGTCCTGCTTTCGCTGAAGTGCTGCCTGTCTGGGCATGTTTAGATGCTGTGCACTGACATTGTGAGCAGTCTGGGCGACTTGCGTCGAATCAAGGGTTTAGGGTTTAGGAAATCGCACCCTGAACAGCATGCTAAACCACACAGTCAGGAATTTGTGGTCGAGGGCGCGAGGTTTGAAATTGGCTCTAACGAGCCAGCTTGACTGAAAGAAGCCCATGATGAAACGCAAAAGCAACAATAACAAGAGTGCCTAATTTTCTCGGTGCCCTAAACCCTAAACCTTAAGCCCTGAGAAGCCTAATTAAACCCTAGAACCCTTAGCCCTCGACTCTACCCCCGAAGCACCAAACACTAAGTGGCGTTCCTGTGCCCAGTTTCCGGCCGCTGAAATGAGGCGGGGCAAACTCTGCAAAGCGTGCAGGGTGTCGGGTTCAGCATTTAGAGCGTAGGGTATAGCCTCCCTGCAAAAGTCCAGCAAAATCGCTGCCGGCAAACATTTGAAATTCTTGATGGCACGCCCGAGGCATGAGGGTTGTTGGGGTTCCCGCAAGCCGGGTCCCACCTCTCTTGTCTGCTGGGCCAGAAAACAGTCATCAGTAGACTCGTGCGATGTTGTTTTGGCTACTGCGCTAGCCTTCAGACTAGACCGGTAGTCACATGGTTGTCATTTGGTGCTGATTTTCGGGATCGCACGTTCCAAGGTGACGGGTGTTGTGGGGTGCAGGTGCTTGAGAAGAATTCGCAGCGATAGCCTTGCTTTAACAACCCAGTCAGGTCCTGTGTTAAGGTCTCTTGCGGTCGCAAAAACCGGGCACGGGTTCTGGATGTAGTCTTTGGGGTCGCAAGATTTTGCTTGAGGCTTGGAGATCAATTGTTGGCCTTCCATGGCAGAACAAGGTCAACGCCTGTCTGCTTCTTATCCTGGGCTCTATCGCAGCCGGTACGATTAGGAATCTGAGGAAGCCGCTGAAAGCGATGAAAAGGCGGTGCTCTGCGGTGGTGTGGTGCTCTCGGATGGCGACGTAGATTGAGACTTATGACCCGTGTCATGAGGCCCCTCAGTTTGAGCTTGCAACTCTTCTCGGTTATTATGCCGCTCCTCTGTGAAGGATTTAACTTGGCGGGCCTGGATTTCTTCCTTGTGTTTGTCTGGTTTTGCTGGGTCCAGGAATGTTGTTAAACCCAGCCTTGCAGGTTTGCCTTTCCCTCAAGAGAAGAACTACTGAGTTCCCTGTCGTCCCTTTCGCGAAGAGCGTAGCGGGTTCAGGGTTTCCGGTTTAGGATTTAGGATGCAGAGGGGTTTAGGGTCTGGGCTTCAGGGTTCGGGGATTTGCTGCATGATCTTCTCGTTCTACATGCTCATCTCCCGGCTGCCTTGGGCCTTGCACATGCCGAGCAGCACCGAGCATTCCCTTTGAGCTGAGCTCACATCGAAACTCGTCGAGTCGCGGCACCAGACTTGCGCGGTCTAGCATCAGCATCCCTCTGCAGCCGTTCCTGCATCAGTTTCAAGCCCACAACCCAAAACCCTACACCCAAGTCCCAAAGCCCCCAAGCCCTCAGACGTTCCATACGTGATCAAACCTCCCTCAATCACCCCCTAAACCTTCCCCGTGGACCGGAATGGTGGCAAAGGCCAGGGGATTTGGATACTTCGGCGTGGTGAGTTCGAGGGTTTATGGGGTTGCTTCCGCACCTTCATCGGCTCCTGGCTGTGTCGAGTTCTTAAGCTTAGTAGTAGAGTAGGTAACCTTTAACCTTTTTGGGGTACTATAATCCCTATATGATCCCAAAGGTTAACCTTTAGTTCCCCTAGGATACTGGACAAGTAGGTAAGATTTTTTGCAGAAGGTTTGCGGAGGTGATGCCGAAACGAAGCCTATCGTTCCACCTCCGTTTCTGCGTATGACCTCTCAGGGACGGACAAGGGGGGCCAATCAGATTTCGTGCGCAGTCACCTGTGTTGGGAATCCACGCGGGTTCTAAAACCAGGATTTAGGGATTGCCATGCTGATGCCGAGAGTGCTGGTGCTGGTGGAAGTGCTGGTGGAAGTGCTGTTGGATGTGATGGTGGTGGTGGTGGTGGTGGTACTGATGATGACAATGACATGATGAGGATGAGGCCTCGTTTTGTCAAGAGATACAGTCGCAGTTCTAATCTTGGGACAGAGCCAACGTACTGCACAGCACTGCACCTCTCACCGGTCCCTGTTCAAAGGATTCTGTGTGCAAGCATGTCGTAATGCTATCCCCAAACTCCGAAACCCTGAACTCTAAACCCCAAACCCTGCACCCTAAAAGCCCTAAACCCTATAAGCCCTAATCCTATAGAAGCCCTTATCCTCAGCCCCCAAGGCGTGTCTTGAGTCTTCTGGGCCTCTTTCTATCCTCTCGGCTTCATGCACACTCGGAAGTTTGAGCGCCCCGAACGGCCCCGATTGCAGGGCTCAGGGCTTCGCGCTTAGAGTCTTGGAGTTTAGGGCTCACGGGTTTAGAGTTTGGGATTTTGGGTTTAGGGCTTAGGGTTTAGGGCTTAGGGTTTAGGGTTTAGGGGGTTAGGGTTTAGGGTTTAGGGTTTAGGGAAGCTAACAGGGCTTAGGGTCCGAATGATCTCAAAGCCCCATCCCCCCCTAAACCCGAAGAGCGAGTTTTGCCCAGGCCGTCTGGGTGCTGGCTGTGCTTCCAAACGGCATCCCCGGCGTGGCGGCTGCCTGCAGCGCGTCTTGGCCGGAAAAGGATGCTAAAACCAGCCGGAGCCCTAATGCTCTAAAACCCAAGCTCGAAACACGAAACTATAGAAAATCTGAGCCCTAAAGCCCCAAACCCAAAACCCTGAAACTTTCTATAGAAAGTCTGAACCCTAAAGCCCTACGGCCCTACATCCTTCCTAAACCCCGCAGCCATAAACTGTAAATGCGAAGCTCTCAGCCCTGTGGCGTCTTTCCCTAAGCCCCTAGGTGCCAAGCCCCAGAACACTTTGTGACGCCGCTGCATCAATGTTCCGTGGGGAGTTCTTGCAACAACTTGATCCTCGAGCGGTGGGTTGACTTGGTAGACCTACCTTAACCCTCCAAAACCTACTTTTTTGTAGGGTCCCTATAAAATTCATATTAGGGTTTATAATAAGAACCTACAAAAAAGTAGGTTCTGGTAGGTCAAGGTATAGTTTTTTTTTTTTTTCAGGGCTTGTTTAGGGGTTAGGGTTTGGGGTCAGGGATGAACGAGCTCCTTTCCTTCGGTTGCCGAGCATCCACGAGCTGACAAAATCCAGCTGTTTAGGACTAAGGTTTTCGAGCTTTGACCCCCGGTCTTATACTATGTGAGCCTATGTCCTTGGGCCTCTCAACCTCGAACTAGGTTTTGAACGAGAAGGGTTTAGGGTTTAGGTTGAGCAGCATCAAGAACACACCGCGATAGTTTCACCTGCGCCTGCTCGCCAAGCCCTTCTCCGCTCCATTCACATCAGCCCTTACACTGCCCAACACCCTAGACCCTAAACCCTAAAGGCCTTGTCGAACTATTTTGGAACCTCGATAGGGCGATTAAAGGAACCCAAAGTCGTACTACCCAGACGGGCTGGAAGGCGAAGCGTCTTCTCGACGCCGCTGGTAGGCAGCTGGCCCTCAACGCCGGGGACGAACTGCTGAGGCAACTGCTTTGCTTGGAAATTAGGTTGCCCTAGTATGGGTTGTAGGGTTAAAGAGCGCGGTCGCAATAAGTTGGAGCGCTATCCCGTCATAGTCCCTCATGCAATGGCACTATAATATTTACAGCTCCCCAAACTCTGTTCCATGATTCCGTTCCTTGCATTTGGGTTTCAGGGTTTCAGATCTTTTGGGTTTGCTTAGGGCTAACAGTTAGGAGTTTGGGGAAGCGACCCTAGATTTGAGCTTGGCCCCCGTAATCCTGATTACAAGGATCCACGAGTTAAGGCACCCCGGATTCAAAGAAACCAGCATAAGAGGTAGCAAGAAATAGGCACTCTGGTGTAGATATTTCTCCCTCCTCCTCTCACCATCATCATCATCATCGTCATCGTCATCATCATCATCATCGTCGCCGCCGTCATCGTCCTCCTCCTCCTCATCATCATCATCATCATCGCAGCCAGAAGTAGAAGAGTTGAATCGCCGCTGCCCATCGCACTGCAAATACCTCTGGTGGGTTTGCCGGGCGGCCAAGTGCAGTACGAGCATTTCCAATAGTCATGGCCGAGGTGAAAGTAAACGTCAGAGTAACAGTGAAATTGTAGTCCAAGCAACCGACTCCATTACACAATACTTGTCGTGGTCGTCGTCATGGTCGTCCTTGTTGTGGTAGTCGTCATCGTGACCGTCGTCGCGGTCGTCGTCGCCATAGCCGCCGCCTTCGCTGTCGTCGCTAGCGCCGTCCTCATTGTCATCGTCGTCATCCATCGCCATTGCAGGATGTCTCTGCTAGACACAGATACTATTGACGAAGGCATTCGTACAGTACACCTAGCCATCAGCATGCTCTCCTCTTCCCTCCTTTTCGACCAGTGGGGAGCACCTCTCCTCCTACTCCTGCTTGCAAGTGCAGCGATTCAGGTTACAGGTCTTAGCTGCCTAAACCCTAAACCCTGAACCCTAGCCCTAAACCTTGAAACATGAACCCTCAACCCTCAACCCTGAAGCCTAAACCCCGAACCCTAAACCCTAAACCCTGAACCCTGAAACATGAACCTGTCTTCAGGGATCTTCCCTGGCCGAGCAGTTGGCCATTGGAGGATGGCTGCTTCCAGAGGACGGATTCGGCGCACCAGACAGGTGTAATTTTGAGGGGTTTAGGGTTATTTAAGAGAAGAGCTGGCAGTCTTCCTGGTGTAACGGAATGGGGGAATGGGTTGTGGGGATTATTACCGGGGATTGTATAGGAGCAACAAAAAGGATCCATTCCTCCATTCCCTACTAAGCACCAGGCGGTTGAGGGGTGCTTAGGGTCATTTAAGAGAAGAGCTGGCAATTCTCCTGGTGCATGACCGTCGCTTCGCCTTTTAGCTGCAGGGTCTCGGTGCCGTGGGCCCGGGGAAGTTGGTCATGTAGGAACCTGATTTAAGAAACCTTGGGCCTGTAACCCCCAAATAGTAGGATTCATATAAGGGACCCTAATAAAGGCCCAAGGTTGCTCAATCAGGTTCCTACATTAGGTCAAGCCCTAGACTCGCTTGGTGGCGCCGAGCGCCAGCTCGCCGTAAGGAGAAGACTTCAGCCTCTGCAACACCCACGCACGAAGGCGTGTAATTAGAGGCCTTAATAATTGGAATAGGGTTTTGGAGCCCATTATACTACAATTAGAATAAGGAACCTTAAAATAGTATTGGTAATTGTTTAGGCCCCTATAGTAGGCTGTCCGATCGAACTCGAAGTGCGTTAGGGTTTCGGGTTTAGGGTTTGGGGTGCGAACTTCAGCAGGTTTTGAAAACCTCGCCCGAAAACCTGGAAGCTGTTGTCAGGATGGACGAGTCTGACGATGAGCTCTTCTACAGCACCTTTCCTAACAACTGGGCCCAGGTGAATGTGGAGGGCGAGTGACACTTCTGTCTCGTGGTGCTTCTGTCCCTAGCCGGGGGATATACTGTCCGAGAGTTTGCTAGTATCCGGCCTCACTGTTGACAAAGACGTTTCTGATAATGCACATACATACATACCTGCATACATACATACATGCATCCATGCATACATACGTACATACATGCACACATGCATACATCCATACATACATACATACATACATAGACACGCATATGTGTCTTTGTGCATGCATGTGTGTACACACACACATATGTGTACATGCATATGTACAGACATGCAGATGTGTATACATACGTTTATGTAGGTATATGTATATATATATACACACACCCATGCGGTGCACATGTTTGCGGTGCAGCACGTCCCACCGAAGAGTGGCCGCATGCTGAGCACTTTCGTCGCAGTTTCAGACATTTGTTAGCATCGTCATACATTGGGCTAGCCGAGCGAAGACTGCAAATCACGACAGCAGTGGCCTTGTGTGGCGCGTCATCAAAGCCCCGTGCAGGTATGCCTGTACGTAAGTACGCACGCACGTACATGTGTCTGTTGTATGCATGCACGCATGCACGCATGTACTTATACACATGTAAGCGTGTACGCAACTCGGGATTTACGAACGTATGCCAGTGCACATGATCGTATGTACATATGTACGTATGTAGGTATGCATGTAGGTATGTATGTATAAATGCAGGTACATATAATGTGTAGATATGTATGGAATAGGTATGGACATACATATGTACGTGCGCACGTAGGTAACGCAGATAGATAGGTAGGTAGGAAGGTAGGTCGCGCATGTATAATATCTATATCTATATCTATATCTATATATATATATGTATATATATATATGTATATGTATATGTCTATATAGATAGATACACACACACACACACATACATATACAGGGGAGTGGACCCCGCACCCTGACCAATCGGAGTCGGTCACGAACAGCCCCAAACTCCAAACCCTCAACCTGTGAAGCCTAAGCCCTTTAACCCTGAACCCCACGCCCTAAACTCTAAGCCCTAAACCCTTAACCTGTGAAGCCTAAACCCTTTAACCCTGAACCCTAAGCCCTAAACCCTAAGCCCTAAACCCTTAACCTGTGAAGCCTAAACCCTTTAACCCTGAAGCTGGTACCCTTAAACCAAAGGCCTGACCTCCACAAATAAAACTGCCTGACTCCTGAAGCCCTGCGGCCCCTCCCTAAACCCATTTGGGAGTTTCCCCAAATTAGGGGGTACCATAGTTTGGGGTCCTTATAATAAGGATCCTACTATTTAGGGTACTATATTAGGGTCCCCTATTTTCGGAAACTCCCAGAAAGTAGCCCTACCTTCACCACTAAGTCCAAACTCCGAACCCTAAACCCTAAAAGCTAAACAGGGAAGTCCCTAAACCTAAACCCTTAAACCCAAAACACAAAACCTAAAACCCTGAACCCTAAACCCCTAAACCTTAAACCCCTCAACCCCGAAACCCTAAACCCCGAAACCAAGAACCCCTAAACCCAAAACGTAAACCCGAAACCCCTAAACCCAAGCGAAGACAAGGTGAGCCTCGGCTTGTGACGCACATCGACGACGCCGCCATCCGCCTCTCGACGCAGGTAATGTAGAAGCAGGAATAGTTAATGGTACGATTTGTTAGGGCTTAAGGGATTTAGGGTGTAGGGCATACTGCTCTATTTTAGGGTGCCTTCTGATCAATTACCAATATAATGCTAATTTGTGTGGCTCCTTATTATGAGTAGAATACGATTTGCTAGGGTTCCTTCCATGTTATCAGTATAAGGCCCCCAAAACCTAAACCCTAAGCCCCAAACCCTAAACCCGAAACCTTAAGCCCCAAACCCTAAACCCTAAAACCTAAGCCCTAAACCCCAAACCCTAAACCCCTAAGCCCTAAACCTTAAGCCCCAAACCCTAAACCCTAAGACCTAAACCCTAAACCCTAAACCCCTAAACCCTTAGCCCTAAGCCCCTAAACCCGCCCACCACCCCTCTCCTTCTGTGGGTAGGTGGGCGCCGTCGAGCGCCAGCGAGACCATGGCAGGCTCTGCTAGGCTGCAGAGCCTGCCGACCACACCCCTGAGGGGTCGCC
>BGNK01001700.1:744-14074 GCA_003297005.1 Symbiodinium sp. clade A Y106 | reverse complement strand
TCGGCTTGGCCGCATATGGTTCGGCTGGCTGGATGGTTTGCCTCGCTGTGAGTAGTATTTGGGTGGTCTTGGGGTGGGCATTTCTGCACACAAAGCGTTCAGCAGAGCAATGCTACACCTTAAACCCTAAGCCCCTAAACCCTAAACCCTAAACCCTAAAACCGAAGCCCTAAACCCTAAACCCTAAACCCCTAAGCTCCTCACCGTCTGTTGGGATGGCCCAGGCCGGGGAGGTTTCCTAATAATGGCCACCTGCTCGGCCAGGGAAGATCCCTGAAGACAGGTTGAGGGTTCAGGGTTCAGGGTTTAGGGGTTTAGGGTTTAGGGCTTAGGGTTTAGGGTTTAGGGTTTAGGGTTCGGGGGTTTAGGGTTTAGGGTTTAGGGCTTAGGGTTTAGGGTTTAGGGTTCGGGGTTTAGGGTCTTTGGGTTCAGGGTTCATGGTTCGGGGTTTAGGGTTTAGGGTTTAGGGGTTTAGGGTTTAGGGTTTAGGGGTTTCGGGTTTAGGGTTGCAAGCAAGGGTTTAGGGTTTGGGGTTTAGGGTATAGACAAGATTTCTACAAGGGTTCCACAAACTTGAGATCGAGCTTCTGAACCCTAAGATTTCAACCCTTAAGTACGTAGGTTATTTGACTCCAGGGTTCAAAGGGTGTAGGGTAGATCCTGAAGCCTACATCCGAGAAAATCACATGCATCAGCTGGGCTCAGACGTAGTTCAGCTGCCGCGTGGATCCCCGTGTTCGACTTGACTTCGCGGGTTTCAGGATGTGCAAGGCTTTGGCGACGAAGTGCAATCCTTCCAGTTTAGTTTTGCGGGTCCGAGGTTCAAACATGCTAGAAAACAGACATGTCACAGAGATTTAGGGCGTTCAGCTCACTGGATTTTACACCTGGAAACCCGGAAGTCAACAGAAGGACAAGCTGTCGAGGGTTCCACGCGGTCCCAGGGGCTTGTACAGAGGGCCATGGCATGTTTCTTGGCTCTGTTTGCCCTGCTCCTGTTCAGAGCTGCAAGTCAGATGGCTCAGACCGAGGACGCTGGGCAATCTTCACAATATGCTTTTTTGGTGTAGGTTTTACGGTGTAGGGTATGGGAAGCACAGGGTCTGTGCAGTTCGGTCACTCATCAAACTAGACCTCCGGCATCGTTTTCCGGCAGTGTCCGCCATAGTTGCCGCTACTCATCAAAACAAGAACAGCCCACAGCTGCGGGAGCCATCGCCACAAGAAGAGCAAGGAGAAGAGTAACATGAGTAACACTAGTTTCACCACCACCACCACCACCACCCCTTCCAGAGAGCCCAATACCCCTTAATTAAAGAATATAGCTTAAATCATAATATGAAGCGCCTAATAATTTAAGGTATATTGCTTAATTAAGGGGTATTGGGCTCTCTGAGTTGTGTTATTGAATGCATAAGCCTGCTGCCGTCACCAGGCTTGCCTAGCGACGGGAGAGCAACCTTTGCTCCTACAAATTGGGCGAAAGGCGCTCTTGGTGGAAATTTGAGGGCTCAGAAGCGACGGTTTAGGGTTTAGGGTTGAAGGGATATTCGAGTTTCAAATTTTCGTGTTTCGGGTTTAGGGTTGAAGGGATATTCGGGTTCAGGGTTTAGGGATTGGGAGGGTGGCGCGGAGCTTTGAACGCCTTAACCCTCAGCAGATCCCAGGTGGAGCTGAACATGGCGACTTCTTCCTGCGCGCGCTCCTCGAACATCGATATTGCGGCACTGCAGGTACTGCAGGTGGGTTTAAGATTTTGTGTTTAGGGTTTGTTTTGGAATGAAAGGGATAATTACACATAGGGTTCGCATCTGAAGCTTCGGGCTTAGGGCTCAACCAAAATCTTAAACCCCAAACTCTACCCCGAAACGCGGTACCCTAAATGCTGAACCCTAAGGGTTCTTCCAAAAGTGTTGTTTATAAAAACAATTCCCTTCACCCTAAACCCGAAGGGTTCTTCTAAAAGTTGTGCTTATAACAACAATTCCCTAAACCCTAAACCCTAAGGGTTCTTGGGTTCTTCTAAAAGTTGCGTTTATTGAACAATTCCCTAAGCCCTAAGAGGGCTTCAAGAGTCAATGTCTGTTCGTGACTTCGGTGGCACTTTTCTGATCTCGAGAAGTCCTTCGTGAGAGGTTTTCTATTTTCGGTGCATGCGTCACAAGACGCAGACCGACGGCGGGAGAAAAGGCCATTGCACTTTAAAACAAAAACTCCAAACCCTGAACCCGAAGGGTTTTTCGCAGGGTCCCAGTCTCAGAGTCAGGCAAAAACATCTGCCAGCCCTGCATTGAAGGAGTCACTGCGTCATCAAGCGCCTTCAAACGTGGGAGCGGACGTGGCCTCGGTTCTGTCATATGTGTCTGGCCAGGCAGGGGTTTGGAGGGTTGACATGCGCTACTCCACCGTAGCGACCCAAATGCTGAATTCGGAGGCTCTTCTGGGATTGTTGGGGCGAAAATACTGGCCGATCCCTCTTTCTGCACGCCGGCTACTGTAAACCCCGACACAGACACTCCTGCAGACGGTCGTGCTGATAGGTGGAGTCGGAGTATGCCAAAATTGCCGATGATGAAATCATCATTGGAGAGGACAGCTATGAACAGTGTTTTTTGGGTAAATGTTCTGCCCAGCACAGAGGCAACAACTGAAGCCCTCAGGAAGATGGAAGCTGGCTGACGAGACTGGAGAAGATCGGTGAAGCGGTGGTGCTAACTGCGGTGGACGAGATCCCTGTCGCTGCTGGGATGATGAAGGTTGCAGAGGTTCAGGGGTGACATCTGACCGGGGGGGCTGGAAGAGATCAGCTTCTAAATGCCCATCCGAGAGCCCCAAATCCCAAGCCTAGAGCATCCCGAGTTCATTTTTCCTACACCCCAAACTTTATTCTAATCATTCAGGCCCCTTTAAAGCCCTTGTAGAGCCGTTTAAGAAGCCCCTGGACCCTAAGCCCCAAACCCTAAGCCCCAAACCCTAAACCCTAAACCCTAAACCCTAAGCCCCAAACCCTAAGCGCCAAACCCTAAACCCTAAGCCCTAAACCCTAAGCCCCAAACCCTAAGCCCCAAACCCTAAGCCCCTTTTTTTTCTCAAAAAAACCCCCCTAGATCATCCCAGGTCGGCGGGGTACTCTCGAACCTTCTCAGTTTGATCTGGCCTTCCTCCGACGACGAGTATGATATCTGGGCGCTTATCATCGGCGAGGTCAAGGATCCTGGGTTCTTCGGATTTTGCGCTTTGGGGTGTTCATGGGATTTAGGACTTTAGGGTTAAGGGTTTTGGGGTTTAGGGTTTTGGAGGTTGCTTTAAGTTGCCATCGTTTCCTGTTGTGGCAATTGATATGAAGTTCCTTAAATCCCTGCCCACTCCTTACAATTCCTCATGACACCGATAGCAACCTGCGGTAGCTTAAGAAATAGTTCCTTACCCCTGATATCCACCCCAATGAAACCATGCGAAGCGTTGCAGAACCAGCTTCATTGCCAAAAACCTACATGCCCCGTAAAAATCAGACAAAGTGCTGCGCGACCAGGTTACTTCCCTAAACCCTAAACCCTAAACCCTAAACCCTAAGCCGTGTAAAGCCCCTATGAACTCCACGAAGTCCTTTAAAGACCATAAACCTTATTACACTCCGATAAAGCTTCACAAAAGAGCAGGGAGCCACATTAAAGCCTTGTGAAACACCATAAACGATCATAGCACCCCATGAAAAAGTGTTTGAATCACCATAAACGCCCAGAGCATTCATTAAACCCTCTGTACAAGCACTAAGCCCTAAAGCCTAAAGCCTAAACCCGAAAACCGTGAACCCCATCTTAAGGGGTTGATACCCAGGCGGCGCCCTAAACCCTAAACCCCAAACCCCAAAGCCCAAACCCTAAGCCCTAAACCCTAAACCCGAAGCCCCAAACCCTAAACCCGAAACCCTAAACCCTGAACCCTAAACCGTTTTGGAGGAGTTGGTCGATGTGGCGATCCTGGAGTTCGAGCTGTCGGAGCGGGAGGGCGATTTCTTGGGTGGCGAGGCCGCGATTTCTTTCTGAGTGCCTGAGGAGTTCATTAGTGGGTTTAGGGGTTTGGGGCCTTGAGGGTTTTGGGGTTTAGGGGTTAAGGGTCTTAAGGGTTCAGGGTTTCGGGGAAGAAGGGGTTTAGGGTTTGATAAGGGTTGCAGGGCATTAGGCGAGTAGAGTTCATTATAGAGGTCTGGAAGAATTGGTAGTGCACTCCGGGTTTAGGGCAGCTTTGGGAAAATTGACTGAGGATTGAGACGGGATCTAACGCGCTACACAAGGGCCAACACGGATACCGAGAAGGGTAACGACCTCACCGTGGCATTGGCCAAGGTCGAAGATCTGATCCTGGGCATTAGGAGCAATGTGGTGAATATGTACTCTTGGTGATAAAGGGGCTCTGTAAGGATTCCTTTGCGGGGTTTCTGCAAGGGTTGGATAGGGTTTAGGGTTTCAGAGGCTGGGGTCTGAATTAACATACATTGTCTCCCCTCGGCTGTAATCCCTGCAAAGTTGTGCTACAGTGCACCTCAGCACACTCTTCTAGATTTGATTCTGGTTTAGGGGTTAGGGTTTACAGAGTTTAGGGTTAGGGTTTAGGGTTTAGGTTCGGTTAGTCATGGGCGAGGGGCTGAAAGCCGCCAGGGGAGTTTCTCTAAGTACGCATCTTTTGTATTCTCCCTTATCGGACCCAAAATAGCCTGGTTCAAGAATCTTTTTCAAGGCTTCAATTAGGGCCCCAAAAAAGCACGTAAAGCAAAAATTAGGATAGGGATATCCCATATAAACCCCCTCATAATGAAGCCCAATAAGGTAGGGATATCCCTTTAAAATGCTCATGCTTATCTGCTTTTTGGGGTCCCTATCAAAGGGCCAAACCCAAAACAAAATCCCTACACCCTAAACCCTAAACCCAAAGGCTTTCAAGAGAAAGCCTAGGATTGCCCACCTCACCATCTCAACGAACAAGTACCAGCTGCTTCCTCTTACGATTGTTGCTGCCACCATCCACTGCTCGATCCTCAAGGAGGGGAGATCAACAACAATTAATATAGGGGCATACCCCAAAACCCGAGTCTAACTATTTAGGCTCCTATATTACCTAAACACAGGCTTGTTGAGGTAACATCTGCACTGGAAGGTAGGACTCAACATAGACTGTTTAGGTGCCTTGTTTGGGCCCTGAAGGAGAGGATCACGAATGGCAAAATTCTCTATGGTATGCAAGACCCGAGCTGGGACTATGCATTGCAAGCAGCTGTATCCTACTACCAGACCCCAGGTGGCACCGTGGGCAACGCTCTTGAATTTTCCTTTATGGTTCTCTTAAGCCTTGCTGGAATTGTTCCTAAAGACTATAAAAAAATTCCAAAAACGACCGAAATACCCCAAACCCTACAAGTGCTCCGTACCCAGGACCTTCTTCAACTTCACCTATGACCTGTGGAAAGACTGGAGGAAGACCAAAATCGAGTCGTCGACTTCTCAGACTGGCACCCGTCGCCGGAGGTGCTGCACTGGCTGTGATATGACCGTGACGGATGACCTGACCAACAATAAGTACCTGGCTTTGCCCAATAGTATCATTTTTGTGTTTTGTTTCTGGTCTGGAGTTCTGCCCAAGTTTGAACACTAGGAGCAGGGAATCCTGAATCAAGGGGCTACAGGGGAACGCAGGTACAGCCTTCATTGGAGCAACGACGACGACATCTGCGACACTATTGCAGAGATGACTGTGTCCCGAGTCTTGAATGAGGCATGCGGCTACATGGCGAAGGCTCTGCAGCCGATAATGTACCTGCAGCGGTACATTCCTGGGATGGAGTCTGCCAAAGTTCAGGTCCTGCCTGCTGTGGAGCAGATTACCGTGGGGCCATACGCGGCGGTGACCCAAGACACTGAGGACGGTAGCGAACTGACGTACAACAAGGACGCAATGTGGCATCTGGGTTCCAATGTGCGTCATCCGCTGTCCGAAGATTCTAAACCAGTCTTTAATTGAGTCTTAGCCGCATTGTTTCAAGATCGAAGGTATGCCAACGAAGACGGGGAGATCGGTGATATCACCACGACAAGTGTTTGGGCCTACAACGTGGTTGAGTCTCCTTTTGAACAGTGCCTTTTTCATTCCTGCTCCAGGCAGGCTTACTGTAATCTTTAATTCATAGCTGCCCTCTTCTTCGTAAATGCCGCGCTGGTTTTCGCCTTTTACGAGCAAAGCCATTTACAGAACCGGACTCGCGGCAAATCCCAATCCCGGCCGTTTTTGCAAATTTTTGCCATGAACCCTCAACCCCAACCCCTGAACCCTAATCCGAAAGCCGAAACCCGAATGTATGCAGTCGGAAGAGAGCCCATAAACAAACAAAAACTTTAAACCCTCATGAGACCTGCCCACTTCTGACTCCGCAGTCCTCTTGAAGCTATCGAGTCGACCCGAAATTGGAGTTTCAGAAGATGGAGCATCCCCAACTTTCAATAGTATAATATATATATATATATATATATATATATATATCGTAGAAGAATAAGCTAAAATCTAAAGTATAAGATAGTCGATTTCTATATATATATATATATATTTCTACATATATACATATATAATACATACTTATAAGTTAGGATCCGTATCATAAGGAGACTCCCTGAGTTCCTGACAGCCCCTTTTTGCGAGGATTCCTTTCGCCTGCAGTTCTCAGACGGAGGAGAGGAGCGGGGTGGTTCTTCCACGGGTGGGCAGGAGAATTCCTACGGCCTGTCGGAGACTTGGTTCGTGTAAAGGAACTTCATCTAAGTTACCGTCATAGGGATCTATAGTGAAAAATCGGGTTTCCTTCTTATGGTAGCCTACACCAAACTCCTTAACAAGAGCCCAGGACAAGTACATCACTGCCGTAACCATGTACTTCCGGGATCCCAGCTCCTTCTATCCATCGGGCGAGGTGGTGGAGATGTCTCTGAGCTTTTCTGACGGGACCTCCACTGGGATACTAGGTGGCTACTCCCCCACCATCGTCGCCAATCCGGTGGGGATGACGGCCACTGTCGCGGATGATGCCTCATATAAGATGGTGGGCGCCACGCTGGGATCCAGCAAGGATGGCTACTTCGGCCCCTCCGTTCAACCGTAGTCCCTGCTGCTCCTTTTTATCGGATCTGCTGTTTAAGTCAAGGAGCCGCTGTTCCCTCATAAGATGAAAAACCCTCAGCCCTAAAACCCTAAACCCTAAACCCTAAACCCTAAATACTAAAGGGTGGCCCGGGGAAGCTAGGCTATCTGGAAGCAACCTTCCAGTTTGTGGAGCTGGATCTGTGGCAGGCCGTGGAATCTGCGGCCTCCAGTACCTGGCTCATGTTTAGCGGTTTAGGGTTTAGGGTTTAGGGTTTAGACTCTAGGGTTCAGGGTTTAGGGTTTAGGGGTGTTTGTTAGGTTTTGTTACAGACCCGAAATTATTGTCCTTATAGTTTCATAGAACTTTAATCAACGCCACAGAGCCTATAAGAGCCTATGGAACCGTACGTACATGACTCGAAGGCCGAATCATCTGCCCGAACAAGAAGGGTTTAGGTTGTTTGGTTTATTCCCCTTGGTCTGAAGGGCTTTTTAACAAATGTTTTGACAGCATGAGAACTTGGAGTTTCGCAGGCAACCTTACTACGGGAGACAGGCTGGAGAAGAACCAAGCACTTCAGAGTCCCAACGGCCAGTACAAGCTGCTCGTGGAAGAAACAGGAAATGGGTTTAGGGTTTAGGGTCTAGGGTTCAGGATCGAAGGTTTAGGGTTTAGGGTGCAGGAAATGTTGCCATCTACAACATCTACGACCGCAAGACGTGGGAAACGGACACCGGTGGTCAGTGCACAGATGACACACCTTTCCTAACGCTCCAGGAAGATGGTAATTTGGTGCTGTACTGTGGCAACACCACGCAGGCTATATGGGCGACCGGCACGGAGGACACTGCGCTTACAATACCTATCTAGTCTTCTAAAATTCATCTCTTCCTAAGCCCTAAACCCTAAACCCTAAACGCTAGCTCGAGGATACCACTCGCCAGCACTGCCGGGTGGCAGCATTGGAAGTCACAGGCTATTTCTCTTTGTACAACGTGCCGGATCTGACTGGTGTTTGGTCCAGCTCGGGCACGATTCCTGTTGGCTTCGGGAGGACATGCCGCGGCCCAGCAGGATAGCTAGATCTGTATGTGCATGCATACGTGCATGCAAGCGTGCATACATGCATACCGACATGCGTACACGCCTACTGCGTAGAAGCTTTTACAAATGTGTGTATGTACGAGACATACCCGACTGTATGCATGTACGTATGTACATACGTATGTAAGTATGTATGTATATGTATGTGTGTGTATATATATATGTAGGTATGTACGTATGTAGGTAGGTACGTATGTATGCGTATATGTATGTACATACATACATACATGCATATGCATATGCATATGCATATACATATACATATACATATACATATACATATACATATGCATATACATATACATATACATATACATATACATATACATATAAAAATTATAGTATAGAAATATAACAACATGTGATATAATACAATTTAGTATAATACGACATAATATAGTATAATATAACTTAACATAATATTGCATAATACAGCAGGTTCTATATGTATACATATATATGGCATTTACACTATATTGTATTTTCTGTTTTCTATGACAAATAAATATATAGATTCATACACACAGTATATGGTGTGGTGTTGAACCCCCCCCCCTCCCCANCCCCCCTGGCCCACTATGCTTCCGCAGCGCACCCGAGGTCGACACTCACTCACCCACTCATTCACTCATTATTCAAATTTAAACATATATGTACACACACACATATGTATATATATATATATATATTTATATTTATACGATTATGTGTGTTTGTACATGCGTGTATAATCATAGACTCATAAGTACATGTTGTTGCATAGATACGCTATACTTAACTTACATCTACATGTGCAAACATGCGTGTGCATGCGAATGTACGAGTGTATTTATGCCTGCATGCCTGTCACTCAAGCATTCCTGAGGTTTCGATGTCGACCCCCTAAACCCGCAGCCATTTAGGTTTAGGGGTGCAGGGTCTTTAGGTTTAGGGCTCCCTAACCGCAAACCCTGAACCCTTCCATGCACTCCTAGCTGAAGGAGCAATCTGACCAGCCCAGATGTGCTCTTTCCTGGCATGCGGCTGGTGCAAAAGACCTTCTACGACTTCACCCTGTCCTTGTCTGCAACTAGGCGAAAGTGAGATTTCAAGCGCCGACAGAGCGTAGGAACTATATCCGAAAGCACAAGGATTTTAGTTTTGATGGGGATAGGGGTCCAAGAAAATACTTCAATGCTGGAACTGCCATTCAGGAGGGGCAGTGTTGATCTTGTGAATGAAGGATTCGGGATTTTCTGTCTGAGGCTTGTGTTCTTGCTTGAGCCCCTGAGATGCCAAGGAGGGCGGCAATGTCACCTTGAAAGATTGGTCGCGTGGGAAGGATCTCTGGTCTACTGGGACATCCTGTGATGCAGCACCGAAGGAGATTCAGCTCAAGATGCAGGCGTGCAGTCTGACTGCGGAACCGTTTTGTTCCCTTTCTCACATAAGCCTCCATTAACTGCAGTATATCTTGTCTTAAACCTCCTGGACCCAGATAACAGTATCCTTGAGGAGGATGGCAATCTTGTCCTCTATTGCGATGGGGTTGTTGCCTTCGCCACCGACACAGCTGCTGGGTTCTTGCTAAGGAATTTAATTTAAGTTACCATATAAGGATCTATAGTAAATAATATGGTTTCCTCTTTATGGTAACTCAACTAAACCCCTAAACCCCCAAACCCCAAACCCTAAACCCGAAATTACATCTTTAACAAGAACCCAGGCTGACACTTCGCTGGAGGCCGGGAGCAAAGACTAATCACAGCACCCCAGACCAGCCGAAGCTGCAATTGATCCCAGACAACCAGGCAATTTGGGTGTAGACGACGCCTCCACCCCCAAACCCTGAACCCTAAACCCTACACCCTAAATCCCAAACCCCAAACCCCAAGCCCCAAACCACAAGCCCTGAACCCCAACCCCAAACCCCAAACCCCAAGCCTCAAACCCCAATCTCCAAACCCCAAACCCTAAACCTCAAACCCTAAACCCCAAACCCAAACCCTAAACCCTAAACCCTAAACCCCAAACCCCGGCCCGGAAGTATTGGAGGTGGGGAGACAGGTCTCTCCTATTGAGCAGCATAGGGGCCTTAATAATTAGAATAGGGTTCCTTTAAAGGGGTCTATAAGGGTTACTATAAGGGATCCATAAGGCTAGTAGAATAGAGGAGCCGAAAAAAAATTAGAATAGGGTTTTGGGGCCCATTATACTATGTTTATAGTATTTAGGCCCCTATAGTAGGTGAGACGCTGCTGGCTGGATAATTTAGGCTTGCAGCCTAGAGGGTTTACAAGGCGACGTTTCGGGTTTGGAGTTTGAGGTTTAGGGTTTAAGGTTTACGGTTCAGGGTTGACCGTTTAGGGTTTAACGTTTAGGGGTTCAATCTTCGGGTGTTTGTGCTTTGCGTCCCTCAGGGCGAAGCAGGAGTGAATACTCTCCTGCTGGAAGCGAGCGGCAACCTCAAGATCATCAACAAGAGGGGTGGGAACTTCGCAGCAAAATCCTAACCCTTTCTCCTCAAGCGTCAAGTCAAGCAGCCATGGGCCCTGAACCCTAAGCCCCAAAAATCTTAAATCCTAAACACTAGTTTTTTCGGGAACAGCTGTCTGGAAGCTTACCGTCCCGAGCCAGTGGAGCATACTCCTTCCCTGCCCTGAATTTTGGTGGTTGGGGTTTTGTTTGGTTTAGGTTTTAGGATTTTGGGATTTAGGCTTTAGGATTTAGGGCTTGGAGGTCAACTCGCAGCCAAGCGCTGATTAAGTTCTCAATGTGGCCCTCAGCCGATGCAGTGGTGAGAAGCCCCTCTTGATAAGTGTAGCATCGAAGCCGTAAGGACAGTGCCGTACCTTGAGGCTTCATTGCGCGACTCTAGCCTAGCCTCCAATCTTAAGCTTTCGATATCGGTTCGTGGCCCAGAGAGATTTCTTTTAATGCAGGAACCTGATTAAGAAACCTTGGGCCTTTGTTAGGGTTCCTTTTGTGAATCCTACTACCTTGGTGTTATAGCTGCGGTTTTTTTTAAAATCAGGTTCCTACATTATCCCGAACCAGAATCGAGGCTGAAGCTTTCGCCATTCATCCCTGACTCATCCCTGCAGGTGAGTCCACCTGGACTTCCGGAACTCAGGTGGCTTACGACTACTTCCCGAAAAGCACTTGAGATGAGCCGAAAACAAGCACCTGACGGTTCATGGGCAACGCAGAGGTTTCCTGTGATGTCTGCTTGGGTTTCTTCCCGGCATCGCAGCGATGCAGTTGGTGCTCCCCATATAGCGGAGACCACTGTGCGGCCGGACGCTTGCGGAAAAGGGTTTTTGTGCTTCCGTGCCACGTCACGGATCGTTGTGTCGGCCCTTCGCTGTCGTCATCAGCAGCATCATCAACACCAGCATCATCCTGGCATCACCCTTATCCGCATCATCATCCTAATCCTTCTGCACATCTTCATGCTCATGCTCGTCCTCGTCCTGGTAGAGATCCTGCACTCTCAGCGATCTCCTGCTTATTGTAAACATGAGTCAACAAACATCAAGCACAAGCCTTCACAAGGTATTGTTTGCCGGCAGTCCAGTTGCTTTACTTTTATGCTTACCATCGCTGCGTGTGATGGTTTTTCTGGGGTGGGCCCAACAATCTCCAGGATCATGGTGCTGAAGCGGCTGCTCGTACTTCTGCTGCTGATTGTGATGGTAATGGTGATGGTGGTGATGATGATCATGATGATGAACGTAGCTGGTTGTTGTTGGTTGTTGTGGTTGTTCTTGCCAAACCCTAAACCCTAAACCGTTGTTGTTGTTGTTGTGGTGGTGGTGGTGGTGGTGCTCTAGGGCTGGTAGAGATGGCAATTTCGATTGCTACGTAGATGTCGACGGCCTCCGCGGCAAAAGCCAGCATCAGCATGCAAGGTTCCCTGCCGAAAGGCCTTCTATGTCCCCCCATTAGCATCCTTATGCCGTCTTACCTTGGGTTGTCTTCCTAACACTGAATGAAGCCCTACACCTAAAACCCTACGCATGCCTCTGAGGTGCCATTCGAAACTACTACCGGGGACAATTCCGAGCCGGCGCCGCGGTTTTGGATCTCTGCTCCTCTTGGATCAGTCACTTCCCGGAGGAGCCTGGACTGAAAGCTGTTCACGGGTTACAGCAGTAGAAGCCCAAAAGTTGGAAACCCAATAGCCTCAATCCTTAAGAGTAATGTATAGGGAATCGCAGCACTATTTGTCCTTAATCCGGTTTCCAACTGTATGGGGATTCAAGTTAAGTTGCCACCCTAAACCCTAAACCCTAAACCCTAAACCCTAAACCCTAAATGACTGTAGGGTTTAGGGGTCCTATGAGTTAACCAGCAAAAACAACCCCAGCAAAAACAAAGCTGGTAAACCCCAAGCCGTGTTGCCTAAACCCTTAACCCCTAAACCCCTCTACCCGAAACCCTGAACCCCGGTGCCTTAAACCCTTAAGCCCCTAAACCCTAAACCTTAAACCCTAAGCCCCAAACCCTAAACCTTAAACCCTAGGCCCCTAAACCCTAAACCTTAAACCCTAAGCCCCGAACCTCAAGCCCCTAAACCCTAAACCCTAAACCCTACGCCCCAAGCCTTAAACCCTAAGCCCCAAAGGTTAACGCCCTAAGCCCCAAGCCTTAAAGCCCTAAACCTTAAACCCTAAGCCCCGAACCTTAAGCCCCTAAACCCTAAGCCCCAAGCCTTAAAACCCTAAACCTTAAACCCTAAGCCCCGAACCTTAAGCCCCTAAACCCTAAACCCTAAACCCTACGCCCCAAGCCTTAAACCCTAAGCCCCAAAGGTTAACGCCCTAAGCCTTAAAGCCATAAACCTTAAACCCTAAGCCCCGAACCTTAAGCCCCTAAACCCTAAGCCCCAAGCCTTAAAACCCTAAACCTTAAACCCTAAGCCCCGAACCTTAAGCCCCTAAACCCTAAGCCCCAAGCCTTAAAACCCTAAACCTTAAACCCTAAGCCCCGAACCTTAAGCCCCTAAACCCTAAACCCTACGCCCCAAGCCTTAAACCCTAAGCCCCAAAGGTTAACGCCCTAAGCCCCAAGCCTTAAAGCCCTAAACCTTAAACCCTAAGCCCCGAACCTTAAGCCCCT